>JAULAV010005929.1:0-26243 GCA_030789695.1 Scilla litardierei
ATCGTGGGCTGGCTACGAGCGTGTCAAACCGTGGACGGTTCGAGCTCTCGGGGGCCTCATTGAGCGGGCCGCGTTTTCTTTGTGGGCCTCGTCCGGCGGGGCCCAATCTTGCTAGCAGGCTTCTTGTCCACCGCTGGGTCTTGGGCTTCCATCCTTTGGGGTTCTCCAAAATAGTCGTATCAATACTCATTCATCACCTCCATTAAGCTGATTTTTTACCAGCATTGGCAAAAATAATAACGTCATCTGCATACAATAAATATGAAAGAATAGGTGCACCATTTGGATGAGCAAACGGTAAAATATGTGTAGATTGAAGTTCCACGGGAAGGAAAGAGTGCATATTTTTTAGAAATAGAGATATGTGTTCCTCCATCGATGCCTTCCTCCACCGATGCCTTCCTTCCTTCAAAAGAGGTAAGAACCACAAAATAGGGATATGTGTAGATTTTATGATTATCATAGTCGTTGCCTTGACACTGATAATTATCATCGCTAGTTTTAGGAAGACATCGAAGACTTGATCCTAAAACGATATCTAACCGAACTCCAAAAAATATACAGAATGAGAGGGAACAAAGCAGCAAAACAATAATTGGTCTGGGAACGAAACAAACATGATCCATTAAACATGAGAAAGTACATTATTAACTGAAGATCATCATCAACCCATGCATACAAGGCTGGAGACCACTAGCAGAAAAGAGATTCTGAAGGCTGGGAATATGATGGATCTCAAGAAATAATACAAATGATTGTGTGTTCATTTTCCTTTAACAGTATTAGTATGTAGTTTTCTTTAAGAAATAGGGTGTAAATCTACCACAATAATGAAAGTGCGTGCTCATTTCCCAAAAAAAAATTGTAAGCGCTATTTTTATGACAATGACGTCAAGTAGAGATCCAAGGCATTGACGGAAGGAAAAGGATCGAAGGGAAAGGCGCTCGGACCCAAAGGGCCTGTTCTTTTGTAGGAAAGTATAGGTGAGAAAGTGAAAAAATCACTGTTCATGCACTGTTCACTGGATTCCTACCTCACTTTTCATTTGTGTGTTCTTTTGTGTTTTGTGTTTTCTTGGAAAAAAAGCTGACGTGGCGGGGAAATTGGTATTCCATGAGGGTGTTTTGGAGTTGGGATGAAAAGCTAGGATTACACAAGAATCCTAGCTTTGGTGGGACCCTCAATGTGTGTGGTCACCTCGGGTGAGAATATTGGAGTTACCACACCCCAAATTAAATTTTAAAAAATAACTCACAGCTAATTTAGGCCGGGTAACCTTACCTAGGATCACCACATCTCAAAATCCAACTTTCTACCTCCAACTTTCTTCATCCAAAAGAACACACTACACGAAGTGGGCCCCACCTCAACTTTCCAACTACACAATCCAATAACACTTTCCAACAAAAGAACACACTACACCAAATTTCTCTCTCATCAGATTCCACACTTCTCAACTTTCCCACTTTATACTTTCCAACAAAAGAACAGGCCCTAAACTCAACCCTTTGAAGAAGCTGCGAGCCTTCCGGTTTCATTAATATTGGTGACGACTAATCTCAATAAGCTTCTTATGGCAGAATCAAATAAGCGAATGATTAAGGACAAATACCAAAATCAATCACCTAAGTGAATTACAAGCATGTCCAAGATTCAACCCAAAAGGACACAAAAGTCTTGCGCATAATTCTAATGGCTAGCATTCACGGATGTTTCACCCCTTTCCCCCCAACTATTAACATTAATGAACCCTGAAAATAACAAAAAAACTTACCATAGTTTCATTTTTGACAAATTAATCCTCCAAAGTCGTTAACATCTCAATCTTTCCATTCCAAAACATGCTCAAGTTATTTCCTCCAACATTTTCACTAGCCTAGTAACCTTAATTTTTACATGATATTACCAAAAAAGTACATCCATCTTACAATCGACGGCCAGGAGAACTGGTTAACGTCGTGAGTGCGGCTGTTTTAAAAGTGAAAAACATGATAGCACCCTTTTACTGCACTAGCCCAATATATACATGCTGAGTGATATATACACCAAGACTTTCTTGACAACGATTACCAACCCAACCAGTGCAGGGCTCATTCTTGCGGCTTGTAAATCCGAAACCAACCATCCAATTCCTCAGGTGGAATCTGTACCTAGTAACAAATCGGGCACAGCTGCAGGATCCAGCACCCAGCAGCCTCGCAGCTCTCCACCTCTTTCCCATGTAAGCCTGAAAGAAGGAATTTTATGTGAGAACTTCAAGCGCTCGCAAAATCGAATTGTCCTCGAGGGAACCCCACTTTCAGCCTTAAAACAGCCCTGTAGCCCTTGACCTTTGATAATACCACAACTTTGATCCCGGAACTATCAGCAGCAAGGATTTCCACCGCATCGAAACCACACTTTTCATGGTCCGAAGGCGACCACACGATACACCAATGCTTGTACGCGGCCCAGATTTCACCAGTATGCGGATAGATGTCGTAATAGTTCTTTTCTGTTGTTGGCTCTGCATGCACAAGGTGAGAGAAGGCATCTGGTGTATCCAATACAATGGTTTCTGCTGGTAAAACCTTGAAAGTTAGGGATGAGAATGGGCATGCCCAAAGCCTGATTGGGCTTCCAATTGGGCATGCCACATCATCATCCCTACCAATCCTTCACTAATTCTAGAAAGAATTAGTGAATGATTGGTAGGGATGATGATGTGGCATGCCCAATTGGAAGCCCAATCGGGCTTTGGGCATGCCCATTCTCATCCCTATTGAAAGTCCCACAACCAACGGGTAACTTTTTTCTGAACCAAAGTTTCTCACGCTTTCGCTCACAATAACCGTAGAGCCATGTGACATGCACTTCGAATATCTCCAATTGTACCTTGCTTATCTGACCATAGTGTTAGGGTAGTTGTTCACATCAATATACAGTGCCCAAATCTGACCTTCAAACTTACCAGTCGTTCTTCCTTCTTCAAAGCAATGGAATTCTGCATCAGGATACTCATACCCGGGGGGGATTAACGATGACTGCTGGGAGACTGCATGGTTCTTCACAGCCGTGCTAGTGCTAGGATCTCGAGTATCCGCTTTTGTACCAACTTCATCTTTGTGTCACGGGCGGATTGTTTAGCTACTTGACTATCACAATCCCATGCAGCACTTAGCTCACTCACCCTTCTTTAGAATGGCTAAGTCAGCCTAACTCTCACACTCACTCTCAAGAAAGAACTTAAGAGCACAAGAGAACACTAGAGAACTTAGAGAATGCCTTGCTTGTATTGCTTCAACTCTTGGATGGTTACAAATGCCTCCCCTTGCCCCTATTTATAGGTGAGGCTCCCTTACAATCAAGTGTGAAGATTAAGGTTCTAGAGACTTCCTAGATCCAATGGCTAGGATGAGTTTCTAGATCCTTCTCCACAATTCCCTCTTTTAAAGAATACAAAAGAATATCTATGAACATTCTAGATATAATTATTTATAAGCATGCCATGGGAATATTCTAGAGAATGCCACCTCATGTGCCAAATGAGAGCCACGTAGGCGATGACGTTTCGATGATGTGGCGTCCGTGACATTCTCCCACACCTATTCCAGCGATGCCCTCATCGCTTGGCCTTCTCCCTGCGGAATTCCTCTATCAAGTCTCCAAATTGCCAAAGCGCTTTTGCTGGCTCCCAGCTACTCTCGCTCTCTGGCAATCCCTTCCACTTGACGAAGTACTCCAGCCGTGGATGATTATTGGCCTCCCGAACCACCCTGTCCATGATGATCTCCTTGGCCTCCTTAGTGAACTCCGTCCGCACTCCTGCTGGCTCACGAGAAGATTTTACTCGACTCGAGTCCTCCGGGTCTTCATGGTATGGCTTCAACATACTCACATGGAAGACGGGATGGTACTTAATATTTGGAGGAAGTTCCACCTTGTAGGCGACGTTGCCCACTCTCTTGATGATCGGAAATGGGCCTTCATACTTCCTTATCAGGATCTTATGCAGTCCTTTATGCCGATCTAGTGTAGATAGCCTGACAAGTACCAAGTCCCCCACTTGGTATTCTGCGTGTCTCCTCTTCTTGTCTACCCATTCTTCATCCTCTTTGCGGCTTTGCTAAGGCACGATTTCGCCATCTCGTTCTGCTCTTGCCATCCCTTAGCAAATTTGTAGGCCGCTGGACTACTCCCCTTGTAGCCCGTAGCTATGGCATTTGGAGTGAGTGGCTGTTGACCCATCACGATCTCGAATGAACTCTTCCCAGTCGACTCACTCCTCTGTAGGTTGTACGAGAACTGTGCCACATCCAGCAATTTAGCCCAGTCCTGCTGGTTGGCACTCACATAATGCCTCAGGTACACCTCCAGTAAGCCGTTCACCCTCTCCGTCTGGCCATCCGTCTGAGGGTGGAAGCTGGTGGAAAAGCTCAAATCAGATCCCAGCAATCTGAAGAGCTCTGACCAAAATCTCCCCGTGAAGCGAGCATCCCTGTCGCTCACGATGGTCTTCGGTAGCCCCCAATACTTCACCACATGCTTCAGGAACTGTGGGGCCGCTACCTCCGCTGGACACTTTGCTGGTGCTGGAATGAAGATCACATACTTCAAGAATCTGTCGACCACCACCACGATGATGTTGCACCCTTCGGACTTTGGTAACCCCATGATAAAATCCATGGAAATGCCTTCCCATGGTCTCGCCGGAATCGGCAATGGGTCGAGAAGTCCCGCCGGTGATCTCTGCTCCACCTTGTCTTGTTGGCACACAAGACAAGTCTTCACATATGCCTCAATGTCGTCCCGCTTCCGAGGCCAATAGTAAGCATCCTCCAGTAATGCCAGTGTCCGATGCACCCCTGGATGCCCCGCCCATGAAGAGTCGTGACATTCCTTCATTACTTCACGCCTTAGGTTCCCGAACGATGGCATGTACACCCGCGATCCCTTGGCATAGAGCAAGCCGTCCTCAAGCCAGAACCTCCGAGTCTTTCCTTCCTTGGCATACTCCACTAGGGACTTTGCCATTGGATCTTGTGTTATGCCTTCTTTTATGCGATCGAGTAAGGAACTTTGTGGTCGGCTCACCATTGCTGCAAGTTCTGCCTTCCGACTTAGTGCATCTGCCACCAAGTTTGCTTGGCCCGGTTTGTACTCCAACGTGTAGTCGAACTCTGCCAAGAAGTCTTGCCATCTTGCCTGCTGGGGGACAACTTCTTCTGCGTCTGGAAGTAGCTAGTGGCCACGTTGTCTGTCTTCGCTACGAACTTGGAACCAAGTAAGTAGTGCCTCCACAACCGTAAGCAGTGGACCGCCGCCGTCATCTCCTTCTCTTGCACAGTGTACCGCCGTTCGGTGTCGTTCAGCTTCCGACTCTCGTAGGCGATGGGGTACCCATCTTGCATCAACACCCCTTCGATGGCAAAGTCGCTCGCATCGGTGTGGACTTCATAAGGCTTGCTGAAGTCTGGAAGGGAAAGAACCGGCTCCTCCGTCACCGCTCTCTTTAGTCCCTCGAACGCTTCCTGGCACTTTGGGCTCCAGTCCCAAGCCCGACTTTTCTTTAGCAAGTCTGTCAATGGAGCTGCAATAGCCGAGTATCCTCGAATGAATCTTCGGTAGTAGTACGCCAACCCGAGGAACGACCGCAACCCCGTCACCTTGGTGGGAGGTTCCCACTCTTGGATGGCCCGAATCTTTCATTGGTCCATCCGTATCTGGCCCCGTCCGATGATGTGTCCCAAAAACACCACCTCCTTCTGTGCGAATGAGCAATTCTCTCTCTTGACGTAGAGTTCGTTCCGACGAAGGGCCTCGAACACTTGCCTCAAGTGCTCCTGATGCTCCGCAATGTCTCGACTATAGATCACTATGTCGTCAAGGTATACTACGACAAAGCGATTCAGGAAGGGCTCCAATACTTTGTTCATCATTGTGCAAAAAGTCGCATGAGCATTTGTGAGTTCAAAAGGCATGACTAAGAATTCGTATGATCCATACCTCGTCACACATGCCGTCTTGGGCTCGTCTCCTTCGGTGATCCACACCTGGAAGTATCCCGGCCTGAGGTCCAGCTTGGTGAAGTACCTCGCTTGTCCCAGCCGATCGAACAAGTCCGCCACTAAAGGTATTGGATACTTGTTCTTCACCGTAATCTTGTTGAGCGCCCGATAGTTGATGCATAGTTGGAGAGATCCGTCATGCTTCTTCTGGAAAAGCACAGGCGCATCGTATGGAGCTTTGGATGGTCGAATGTACCCCGCATCCAGCAAGTCTTTCAGTTGCTTCCGAAGTTCCTCCAACTCCGGTGGAGCCATCCGATAGGGTCCCATTGCTAGTGGTTGCGCTCCTGGCATCAGCTCGATCTTCTGGTCCCCCTCCCTCTTAGGTGGTAGTTTGCTGGGCAGCTTCTCGGGCATAATGTCCTGGTACTCCTCCAAGACTGATTGGATCTCCGTAGGGACCTCTTCGTCTTTGGTTGGGCCTTCCTCCATCTTCACCGCAGCAATGAAGGTATGTTCATTCCTCCGAACCCCCTTCGAGAGTTGGATAGCCGAGAGGATCTTGCTTGACAAGGCCTTCTCTCTTTGTATCGGAATCGTACATGCCTTGACTTCGAGGAAGCACATCGTGTTGGCGTACGGGACCAACACCGCCTTCATCCGATCCAATAACTCCAAGCCGATAACCGCATCAAAGTCATCCATCCCGATCACCGTCATGTCCATCGGCCCCGACCATTCTCCCATCTTCACTGGGATTTGTCGTGCCATGCCAACGATAGGAGTGGGTTCCGAGTTGACGGCCTTGATGACCCCTCTCTCCTTAGCCACCGCAAGCCCCAAATCCCCGGCCACCCTACCAGAAATCAAGAAGTGGGAAGCACCAGTATCAAGAAGAGCTTTGAAGACCTTACCCGCGATCTCCGTCTCCACGAACATTGGCCCTCTTGGCCCTTCATCCACCTTGGCATAAATGGCGTTAAGTAGCCGCAATGAGTTCACCCGCATTTTCTCTTGTTGCTTCTCTTCTTCCTTCTGGATCAAGGCCGCAAGATTGGACTTCTTCGGACATTCTCGAGCCTTGTGGGGACCATCGCAAAAGTAGCATTGGAGTTTTGGTCGATCCTCCTTGGACCTTTTAATGTACTTGCCCTTCCACTGGCTTGGCTTGGCTTGGGGTGGGAGTCTTTGGACTGCTTCTCTTTTTCTCCCCCACCTTTGCCATGGTTCGACTTCTTCTCCTTTGGCTTGCCGGAACTGGAGTCCATCTTCCTGAACTCGACCAACGACTCCGCCACGGCCATAGCTTGGGCGAGGGCCTGGACTCCCCGCCTCTGAAGCTCCATCTTGGCCCAACCCGCGAGGCCATCCATGAAGGCAAAGAGCGAATCCTTTTCGCTCATGTCGGGGATCTCAAGGAGCAACTCTGAAAATTCCTTCACAAAATCCCGAATAGAACCCTTCTGAGTAAGGCGGCGAAGCTTACCTCGTGCTTCATCTTCTGCATTCTCGGGGTAGAATTGCTTCTTGAGTTCCGCCTTAAACTTCTCCCAAGTGTTGATGGTGCATGTTCCCTTCTTCATGTCCTCAGACCTTCTACGCCACCACAACGTAGCAACATCTTGGAGGTAGAGTGGAGCCGTGAGGAGCTTGGATTCATCGTCCTTGATCCTCATGGCATCAAAGTACTTCTCCAAATTCCATAGGAAATTATCAAGTTATCGAGCGTTCCGCGTACCTCCATATGGCTTTGGCTTGGGGATGTCTACCTTTGACAAGAAGGGATGGCTGACGACCGCTCCACTCGCCCATGCCATCTTTTGTTGGTTGAGTTCGCCCTTGAGCTCTTCCAACTCCTTCATGAGAGCCATCACTTGTGTCTCCAGAGCAGCATTCCTTTACTCCAAGAGATCGTCCTTCTTCTGGAGCATGTCAACGGTCGAGTTCAAGACCGTCAGCATCTCCTCACGAAGCTCGTCCCTCCCGGACCGTAGCTCATCAATGCTTTCCTCCATGGTCTCGAACTGTTCCTTCGCCTCAGCCACGGTAAGCTCCGCTTTGTCCAACCGTGCCTCGAACGCCAACATGATGTCCCTGGACTTCCCTCTACGAGGCGGCCTCTTTGCCATTTCAGCATCGCCAGCATTGTTTGTGATGTCGCTAGTTGACATCCTTCCCCGAACCGCAAGCTCTGATACCAACTGTCACGGGCGGATTGTTTAGCTACTTGACTCTCCCAATCCCGTGTGGCACTTAGCTCACTCACCCTTCTTTAGAATGGCTAAGTCAGCCTAACTCTCACACTCACTCTCAAGAAAGAACTTAAGAGCACAAGAGAACACTAGAGAACTTGGAGAATGCCTTACTTGTATTGCTTCAACTCTTGGATGGTTACAAATGCCTCCCCTTGCCCCTGTTTATAGGTGATGCTCCCTTACAATCAAGGGTGGAGATTAAGGTTCTAGAGACTTCCTAGATCCAATGGCTAGGATGAGTTTCTAGATCCTTCTCCACAATTCCCTCTTTTAAAGAATACAAAAGAATATCTAGGAACATTCTAGATACAATTATTTACAAGCATGCCATGGGAATATTCTAGAGAATGCCACCTCATGTGCCAAATGAGAGCCACGTAGGCGATGACGTGTCGATGACGTGGCATCCGTGACATTTGCGCGTCGTTTCACTTCAGCATGGCACTTCGACCCACCAGCAATCCCATTCAAATCATCCGCTCTTCCCAAAATACTCTCAACACTAACAGAAGGAAACGTATCTGCAAAGTTGAGAGGTAAAGAGGCAAAATCGAGTTCCAACGAACCTTTTGGAATGCCTTCTCTTTCATTTCCTTTCAATCTGTACGAGGGGATGTTATGCGAAAACCGAAGTTTATCTTCACGTTGTATATTTAGTCGGCTTGATCTACTATCTATAGCTTGCACAAACAAGCTCACAAACCCTTGCACCTTAACCAAGCGAACAACACTGATCACACAACCATCAGTGAAATCCGACATTACTTCTACGATCTCATACTCATAGTGCCTATTGGGATCGAAACAGGAGCTCCATTCAATATCCCAATTCTTGAACCCTGCCCAAACTTCACCTTTTATAAGAAGTACTAGGCATAACCCGTGCCCGAAGGGCACAGAGGCAGTCGTCGCCCGGGCGCAAATGCAGAGATAAGCGGTCACCAAAGTGAAAAAAACGTGGGTGTGTGTGTAAGAGGAGGGCCGGGGGCAAAAAGAGGAAAAGCAGGGACTAAAACACAAAAAAAATCACAAAAAACACATCCCAAAGCCAAGTTCAGAACCCTACCCAACCCCCACGTGGCGGCCTAGTCAGCAACCAAAAATATGACTGGAACAAAAATGTCACGTGAGACAAAATGCCAGGTAAGACAAACTTCGTGAATTGTATTTTCCGAGTCATCTAGGAACATTCTAAATACAATTATTTACAAGCATGCCATGGAAATATTCTAGAGAATGCCACATTATGTGCCAAATGAGAGCCACGTAGGCGATGATGTGTCGATGACATGGCATCCGTAACATTTGCGCGTCGTTTCACTTTCAGCATGGCACTTCGACCCACCAGCAATCCCATTCAAATCTTCCGCTCTTCCCAAAATACTCTCAACACTAACAGAAGGAAACGTATCTGCAAAGTTGAGAGGTAAAGATGCACAATCGAGTTCCAACGAACCTTTTGGAATGCCTTCTCTTTCATTTCCTTTCAATCTGTACGAGGGGATACTATGCGAAAACCGAAGTTTATCTTCACGTTGTATATTTAGTCGGCTTGATCTGCTATCTATAGCTTGCACAAACAAGCTCACAAACCCTTGCACCTTAACCAAGCGAACAACACTGATCACACGGCCCTCAGTGAAATCCGACATTACTTCTACGATCTCATACTCATAGTGCCTGTTGGGATCGAAACAAGAGCTCCATTCAATGTCCCAATTCTTGAACACTGCCCAAACATCACCTTTTATAGGAAGTATATCATATGTATTTTTCTTCGTGCCTTTTTTCCAGGGCATAAGATGAGAGAATATAAGACGCTCATGGGTCAGCTCTGATTTCCCTTGATTGAAGGCCCCACACCCAACAGGCAAACCTACGTAGTACCACAGAGTCTCAGCTTTACTTGTGGGTTCATACTCTAACCACCTGAACCGCAGCTTGAATTTTGGACCATAGACATGCGTAATCAACGCATAGTAACGGGGCATTGCATCCGAGTTACAAAAGATTGCCCAGATCTGATCAACAGCAAATTTACTTTCATCCCTCCCCCCTTCAAAGTTATAGAATTCTGGATCAGGGTACATATACCCTTCAGGATCATCTGGTAAAGCCTCGGAGCTAAAATCAACACTAGCACTAGCCTTTGAACTGGCACCAGCATTCAAGCCATGCTCCTTATAATTTCTGACTTGTTCTCTTTTGTGCAAACCATTTGGTAAGCTTTCAGAAGAGACACATCCTTCACATATGCTGCCTTTCCCACCACCAGCAGCAGCAGCAGCAGCTTCGCTAGTTTGTCCATTGATGCAATTTGGGTCATTTTGCTCTGTGTTTCCAGACATACTTCCTGTCCGAAAACTCTCAAAGTAATCATCATCACTGTGATCCTCATTGTAAGAAATATTCCGCTTCTGCCTGGACGATCTCCGAGGACAACTGCCAGAAGTTCCAGTAGTCTGTCCTGAATGATATTTATGTCTAACAACTACATAACTGTCGCTCTCAGACTCGCTGGATTCAACGGTTTTCTTTCTTCCTCTCTTCTGACTTCTACTTGCCGTGGAAGGCTTCACAGCTTGGTCATACTTGTTCACTTCAGGGCTACTCTTGTTGGCTGTACAGGTTGGAACCTCATCCTTGATGCTTCCTGACTTAGAATGCAAGCCATTCCACACATTATTCAAATCTTCAGCTCTTCCCATAATACTCTCAACACTAACAGAAGGAAACATATCTGCAAAGTTGAGAGGTAAAGAGGCACAATCGAGTTCCAACAAACCTTTTGGAATACCTTCTCTTTCATTTCCTTTCAATCTGTACGAGGGGATACTATGCGAAAACCGAAGTATATCTTTACATTGTATATTTAGTCGGCTTGATAAGCTATCTATAGATTGCACAAACAAGCTCAGAAACCCTTGTACCTTAACCAAGCGAACAACACTGATCACACTGCCCTCAGTGAAATCTGATATTACTTCTACGACCTCATACTCATAGTGCCTATTGGGTTCGACACAAGAGCTCCATTCAATATCCCAATTCTTGAACACTGCCCAAACTTCCCCTTTTCTAGGAAGTATATCATATGTATTTTTCTTTGTGCCTTTTTTCATGGGCATAAGATGAGAGAATATAAGACGCTTATGGGTCAGCTCTGCCTTCCCTAGATTGAAGGTCCCACACCCAACGGGCAAACCTACATTGTACCATAGAGTCTCAGCTTTACTTGTGGGTTCATATTCTAACCAGTTGAACTGCAGCTTGAATTTTGGACCATAGACATGCGTAATCAACGCATAGTAACGGGGCATTGCATCCGAGTTACAAAAGATTGCCCAGATCTGATCAACAGCAAAATTACTTTCATCCCTCCCACCTTCAAAGTTATAGAATTCTGGATCAGGGTACATATACCCTTCAGGGTCATCTGGTAAAGCCTCGGAGTTAAAATCAACACTAGCACTAGCCTTTGAACTGGCACCAGCATTCAAGCCACGCTCCTTATCATTTCTGACTTGTTCTCTTTTGTGCAAACCATTTGGTAAGCTTTCAGAAGAGACACATCCTTCACATATGCTGCCTTTCCCACCAGTAGCAGCAGCAGCTTCGCTAGTTTGTCCATTCATGCAATTTGGGTCATTTTGCTCTGTGTTTCCAGACATACTTCCTGTCCAAAAACTCTCAAAGTAATCATCATCACTGTGATCCTCATTGTAAGAAATATTCCGCTTCTGCCTGGACGATCTCCGAGGACAACTGCCAGAAGTTCCAGTAGTGTGGCCTGAATGATCATTATATCCAACAACTACATACATGTCGCTCTCAGACTCGCTGGATTCCACGGTTTTCTTTCTTCTTCTCTTCTGACTTCTACTTGCTGTGGAAGGCTTCACAGCTTGGTCATACTTGTTCACTTCCTGAAGTTTCAACCTTTCAAACTTCACATCATTAGCAGTTCCACTGTCCATGTGCACGTTGACATTTTCCTTTGAGTTAATATTGGATGCACCAACAAACTCAGTATTGAAACCCGATCTTGAGGAAGGTTGTGCTTCTGCAGAACCTCCACCAACAGTTCCATGAGAGCCCACATCAGAACCAGTTCCAAAGTTACATTTCAGTCCAGTAAAATGACCGGTGGGGGCTTGTTTCTCCTGCCGAGGGATTCCATTACGATTCCATGGTGCTGCAGATGGCACAGAATGTGCATTTATGTCATAGGCAATAAAGGGCTTCTTGCAACGCTGACAATGAAGTGCTCTATTCATTATACTCTGATAATACTGATATCTCACACCACATGAAGCACAAATGGTCCAGAAAGTCTGATTAGTTGAGAATGAACCTGGTTGCTGATTAAAACCATTGGACTGAGTAGAGGTACTATTCACAAAACTGCTTGCAACTCCAGGCTGCATCCTAATAGCCGAAGTCCTATTTGTTTGCGGCACGGGTTGCCTTCCAGAGACCGTCATGAAACCACTTCTTTTCATGTCATGGATAGCACGCTTTGATTTATCTGTCAGCGTCATGTGTGCATCTCCTACTAGATTAAATGCTGCTTCAGCACCTCCAAATTTGTTCTTGTCAGGATGAAGTAAAAGAACAAGCTTCTGGTATTGCTTCTTGATGGTTAATTCATCTGCAGTTGAATGTACTTGAAGAATCCCATACCAGTCCATCTCCCCGTTGACCTTACTTTCGGCAGAACAAAGAACCTCACAAACTGTTAACATCTGGGACACATTCTCAAGGTCCGAGTATAGCTGTTCGGGCTTGAGCACAATCTTTTTTGCAGCAATGAAATCTTTGTTCGGCATCTTGTTTTCTTCAATGCATTTGGCTCTGATGGATTCCTCCTTGTTACACTCCATGGATTACAATTTCAGAGGAGTTGCTTGATCTCCCTTAAGTGAAATGAGAAGACAAATATAACCTCTCTCTCAGTAAAAGCAATTGTTCAAACCATGGATAGGGAAAAGTAAACCATTTTCTCCACCCTCGAATTAGTCATCATAAACCATGAACAAGCAATAAGTTCTTTTGCACGACTTAGTATTTGCAATAATAAGCAGATTAGTTGGATGTGGTTTATGCAGTCACAACATCTGCATGAGATCAAACGAAAATGCCCAATCATCATTAATAAAGAAAATTCCAAGTTCAAATTAGTAACACTTAAGGACTTGATTCAAGAGTACACAATGGCACAGGTTCTCTACTAAACGAACTAAAAAGAAATACAGATCTAAACCACATAGGGCCAAAGATCTAATTTTTATCATTGTAGGAACATGCTAAATCATATGTTCTCTTCAACATTTCAACTAAAATAAAGAAAAAGACTGTCTTCACAGCTATTGAAAAGTAAAGAGATATGAGAGAAAGATAAGAAAAAAAATTCCACATTGGTATTACTCCCATCCTATTGAGCTTCACAAACAGGTATCTATTGGTTTTTAACAAGTAGGTTTTCTGTCTATTGGGTGCAGACAAAACCCAGAATCATTTTGATTTAAATCCAACAAATTAGATTTTCTAGTTATAAGGGTGGTCATGTCGAACTAAGAATCTGAAAGGTTCTCCATTAAACCTCACAATCAGGTATCTATTAGCATGTTCACTAAACCACCCTATCGCCATCGAGTTCAACAACCCCTTTCAAATCTCATCACAACAGATCGAGCTCGATCTTGAGTTGAGTCTGAAGCAAGACTCAGCTCAGTCAAATTTAAGGACTTTAAAGTGCTCGGCCCAGCCCAAATACAAGAAGATTTTAAAGGACCCAATCAAGTATATTTGAATTTGACCCAATTACTTAAAGTCAGTAACAGATGCGGCATGCCAACTGAGCAGATCCGACCCAGGCTACAGAAACAATTATTTTTTAAATAAATTTCCCTGCTGCTACAATAACTGATTAAGGGATTTTTTTTTCAGCTATTTTCGCACCAGTTCGTCATTTTGGAGATTTTGAAGCATTTATAGCCTGATTTTTGAGTCATTTAAGCCAGTTGCAAGCTACTTCAACACACTACTTCTCTTACAGTGTTGTACGTTACTTTGAATAGATTTTTAAGCTTTTTAGAGTAAATTTCAATAGGCAATAGGCTATTACGAGAATCATAATCACAACAGCTCTTCTCAACACTTTTATCGTCGTCTAATATAATTTTTGAGTACAACCTATTATTAATTATCCCTACTTTTCAAGGATGTTATGATCGTGAAGGAACAAATTCTTATTAGTTGAATCTTTTTCAGGACGATGTTGAGTACTACCGGCCTACAAGGATTTTCAGATTGTGACGAGGACACATGCCTTGAGGAGGATGCTGAATACTACGCTTAGGATGAGGATGACTATCATAAGAAGGTACGGCGCGACAACTATCATCCCACTTACGGCCGTTGAGCTGACCGCGACTAAGTTACTTGGCCCAATACGGCCCAATGATCAGGCCTAGGGACCCCCACATGCGGGTCACCCTCCCATTCATAACAACCTTATTACCCAACAGGCTCCCATGATTGGAGGATCCATTCCTTAAACCAAGCGGTCAATGATTGCCCATTAACCCGCCATCAATACAGACAGCTCGACAGGAAGACAATAAACGTCATGAATGCACGGGTGCAACGGGAAGAGAGCGTGAACAAAGCGCTCACCTATAAATAGCCCAACAAAGATGTGGCTAAGGACGAATCTCAGATATTTGACACTCAGGTACTCAAACACCCTCAATCTGCTTCAACCTAACATATTTCTTCATCCATATAGCTCGGCCCGAAAACTAGTGAACGACCTCCCAACAGGTCGGAATCAGATCCACTGAGCATTCGTTTGTCACGATCTGACTTTAACATCGAAGGAGATTTGGTCGGAACACAGATCCGACCCCGCCTGACGAGCTTTCTGTCTTGCAGATCACCGAAGAGATTGTTGGATCGAAGCTCTGTTCGGCATCAGTTGCTCGGCCCCGAGCATCCTTTCCTCAGAGTTTAATCGGTCAATGCCCCGAAGGTCTCCCTTGTCTACCACATCAGTTGCGCCCTTCGGACTTCAATTCATCAAAATCTGTAGTGAGAAAACACCCTAAAATGGTGACTTTGGAGCAGTTTCACTTGTTCACTCAGGAAGTGAATACCAACATCCAAGAATTGACGGTGGTCATGGAACGACTCACCAGTTCACAGTACCGGCCAACGGGAAGCCTGCCTGACTTCTCGAACCGTCTCCGATAACGCCCTACGACTACGATACGGTCTCCCATAGTCGCAGACCGATAAGAAGCATCCACAAACATGGGGTAACAGTTTGGGGTGCCCCTGCGTCTCTGCAGCGGTTGGGGACCCCCGTGTCCCCCAGACGAAGAGGGGAGAGGGGCGAAAGAGCCGGAATTAAACTGTCCACAACCACTTCCAGACGTCAGCGACCCCCCCCCCCCCCCCCCGAGCAAGCGAGCAACCAACTCACCACCCGACATGATGACCAACGCCCAAGGAGCCGACGATGACGATGTAGGAGCCCGTGCCGAAAGTCTCGGGCAGGCCGCATGGGGGAGTCCCAGAGCGACGCCTACGGACAACTGACCCCCACTGCCAACTTAGGCGACTACGGGAGAGATTCTTCCAACGCTTCCAATGACCGACCGAACGACCTAAGTGCCAGAGAGGTGACCAGCGACACCGCTCTGTCTTGGAGAGCTCAAAAGATGAACACAACCTGCTGACAAAAAGGATCACCTCTTTTTGGCTATCATCTAAGTTTAAGGTGCACAATCTGGAAAAGTACGACGGCACAGGCGACCCCATGGAATATGTCCAGAACTACAAGAGAATCATGGAACTCCAGGGGACCGACGATGTACTGCTCTGCCGAGGCTTCCATACCACTCTTCAGAAGTCGGCAAGGAAGTGGTATAACGGTTTCCCCAGCCGATCCATTGGGAGCTTCAGAAGCCTCGCCCAGGCCTTCTGCCGACAATTCATGGCGGGGCGGAGGAGGAAGAAACACTCGGACCACTTGTTCAACCTGGTACAGAGGCGGGGTGAAACATTGAGAGGCTTCATGCAGCACTTCAACTCTGAGAGACTAAACGTGGAAAACTGCAGCGAAAAAGTCGCCATTGCTTCTTTAAAGAAGGGGATCCAATACGAGGACCTCAAGAGATCATTGCACGTCCAAAGACCAAGACCAGCTCCTCGTTAGAGCAGAATGGTTCATGATGGTGGAGGAAGCGCTGGCCGCTCAAGAGGAAGGCACCTTCAAAAGTCTTGCCAAGCCTAAGAAGGAGGCTAAGCACAATGAAGACACCCGCCAAGAGCAGGGAGATCGCAGCAAGCGAGAAGAGAACCCCCAGGACCGACCAGACAGGAACAATGCGATCTTCACAAAACTGAACGCCCCCAATGACGTCATAATGGCCATATGTTCAAAGCGAGGGCTACATCAACAAGCCGCCCCCAAAAATGAAAAGCGTCCGACGAGACGAGACTAGTACTGCGGGTGGTACCACAAGGACCACGAGCACGACATCAATGATTGCTGTCACTGAGGAAAGACATCGAGCAGCTGATTAGTTGGGGGTATATGAAGAACTTTGTCGACGTCCCTATGGTAAACCAGGGAGAGGGCACCTCGAGGGCGGTGGAACGAGGAAAATGGATACCATTGTCCTGCCCACCACCCGGATCATCGAATGAGCAGAAGTCCAAACACTGAGCCCAGAAAGATACCGCTTGTTTCTAGTCGTGCGAGTAACGCTTGCTCATTCTTGTTTTATCTTCTTTTAATGGCGAAAAATGTACTCTTTTCTGAACTAATAAAACACTGACAAGTGCACTCACACTTGATCGGCTCTTTCCGCAATCTGTGTTACTTAAAAGACATAGATGGACTAAGACCCTTCCATCTAAGACCCTCTGGTCACCTATCATAGGTTGGGGACCACTCCCCCAGCGGGCCGACAAAACACTTGGATTAGTCGTAAAGCAGGGGGCCACTCCCCCAGTGGGCTGACCAAGAACTCGGATCACCACTTCCCCAACGAGTCGACCTACCGGATCAGCCGTAAGGCAGTGGCCACTCCCCCAACAGGTTGACCAAGAACTTGGATCAGCCGTCAAGCTGGGAGCCACTCCCCTAGCGGGCCGACCAAACACTCAGATCGACCGTAAAGTTGGGGGTCACCCCCCCAGCGGACTGGCCAATTGCTCGAAACGGTCATACGGCTGGGGGCCACTCCCCCAGCGGCACCAACATGGCGGACACAACTTCCCGCACCCCGTGCCACTTACCTTTCGGGGCGAGCCCGGGCTGCAGAGGGGACCCATGACCACGACAAGACACACATCGCCTACGCAAGTTCACACTGATCCCCTATGACGGCCATACCTAAGGCTCGGGACCTCCTATAATTCTACACGAAAATCGTTGAGCGACAAGACAACACACATTTTCTTACAAAGATCTTACTCCGAGCAAATTTTAGACAACCAAGGTCGAAGATGATACAACATATGGAAGAAGAGCTACTGGAGCCGAGACTTCAGAAGGCGTCTCCTCAGCTTGTGCGGCTTCATCCACGCCCCCCGATGCTTCGAGCCCGCCCAAATCAAGCCCAGAGATGGGAAACTTCCGCACGATTTGGAAGGTGTTCTATGATCCTTAGGGCTCAACATTGAAGTCTAACCTTAGTCGGGCAGACGACGAAAACAAATAAGCAGCGAAAAACTTAAAACCATTTTAAGAAGGCCTTAATAAAACCATAACCAGAATCTCTACTATCTCGGTGTGGGTCTGACCAACCCCTAAAGATAAATCTATAAAACTACTGCAATTATAAACGCATGAATATAAAGTACTAATCTCTGCCTTGTACAATAGCAAAGCACAGAATTCCCTTGAACCAATGCCCCATGTTGGGACTGAACCGCTTTTCTTGAGCTGGACCGCGTCCCGAGGCGAGCAACACCCTTGTCGTCAAGTCAACCACGTGCTCCAGAAAGTTTCACCTTAAGTGGATCCTCCGTCAAGATTCCGGATTTGATACGAACTCCTTCATAGCCTTGCTAGGACCCGATCAGAAGTAGAGAATGAGGGAGTTTATGTTGGCTTTAGATTTATGCTTGCTCACGTTTAAGTGGAGCTACCCATATCCAAGCTCTGGTGTAATTTTCAAGGAGGAGAGTTAGCCCCTATTTATATAGGGAGATGACCCATCCTACTCTCAAATCCGATGTGGGACTAAACAATTATGGGGAAATCCAATGCCAAAATTGTCTTTCATGAAGTCCAATCTTTGGCCAATTGTTCCTCTCTCACCGTTGGCCCCAAAGGCAATGTCATACATCATTTCGAAGAGCATTGAACAGTGAACACATAGAAACAAACGGTACACGATTCCGAGTCCATTTGACCCTTCAAACGTACACGCAAAGTTGGATCATTCATGTATTTTTCGCAAAAAACGCAGCCCCGCAATGTGTACAAAACCCTAAGGTGGGCCCTACTAGTGCCAGGGCGCGTGCACTGCACGCTCCCGCTTGGCGGGCACAGGTTCGACCTATGGGTCGGGCACGCCCGACCCGCAATGCCCTTTATGGGCTATTGGGCTTGTTTTAATGCCTTTTTGCTGTTTTCGGTTGTTTTCGAGCCGTTTGAGCTTATGAATGAGCTCGGGTCTAGTCCGAGACATTCTCAAACCCCTCTATACATGAATAGGTCCTTTCCATGCATATTTCCCACATGTTTAATTGTTCTAAAGTCTATATCACAATCCTCTTGACATAATAAATGCTCATGCATCATATACACTATCTCTCTTAAACTTCCTATTACTTGACGAAGGTCTCATGTGTGAGACCATACAGCATGACCTAACTACATGTGGGGCTCGAAACCTCATACGGCAGTGACCACGAGCGGAAGGTGACGTCCCTGTTTCGGTATCATAATTGTATGGTCGGTCGCTTGACATGAGTATTGTCGGGACCCCCTGACTGTGTCCGTGATGAATGCCGTAGTTTTAGTCTATTCGTCATAACTATGTCGCTTAGTCAAACCTTGGATATGGTCAACGGTCAACCCTAATAGCTTGAAATCGGTTAGTCTCCATCGGTCTTTAGTTTATTAATGTTAGACGTCTTCCAACATACTTTGACCAAAATTTTTACTAAGGACCGAACTAATACATGCGACACTTACTCCATATATACAAGGAGCCGAATTCTCTCTTAGTCATTATTCTCCTCGCACGCTTCAAGTGTCACACAACCAAATACCTTTTGACAGGCCTTGCCTCGAAGATAGGTCGAAGATCTAAGTGACATAGTTCACATACAGATTTGTACAATGACCTCAAGTCTAAAGACCAATTTGACTATCATCATTGAGAGGTATCATTGACAGATGAGCTTATGTTAACAATGTGATAACTCTCGTTGGGTCGTTCAGTGAACTCATTCTCTAATAAGCACATGTGTCTTGTCTCCGACTTCGCCAAGTCAAACAACCATGAGATCATCATCACCAATTCATGGTGAAGACAAAGACACAATGGTCTATCCAATGTGTCGATATCCTTTTCTTAAACTATCTACGACCACGAACGATTTTAGACTTATGCTATAAGCGATTAAGCAATTCTACATGATCGAGATCTCCATTTTGATACTTATTTGAATTCGAATTAAGTCTCAGGACTTTACCTAAGTTCTAATGAAGACTATATTATTATTTACTTAGGTATTTTTTTATCAAACAGCTTACTGTTATTTCGAACAAGATGTTGTATTAGAGATAAATTGCCTCGATGGCATACACATCTCCCAATATGATTTGCTCTTGACACCTGAGGAAGCCCGCGGGGCGATGGCTTCATCGTAGGTCTTCATGACCTCCACGGTGATCCTCTTGAGGTCGACCACCTTCATCTTTGCAATCTGATCTTGAAGCTCAACCTTTTCCTTCTTCCATCTCTCCCGCCCGAGGGCCAACTCCTCCTTGGCCGTCGTCTTCAAAGAAGTTAGAACATGGACACTCTCTTCAACAACCGACTGGGTGGCATCGGCGACCGACCGCGCCCACTTTTCCTCGGCCAATGCCCTCTCCAACATCCCGACCTACGTCGAAAGTTCGGCAACTTTAAGCAACACCGACTTCAACTCAATCTGTGCCTCCTCGTCTGCCTTTTCGGTGACTATCGCCCTCCGACGCTCCCGGTTGAGGTTTGCTTCAGCTTCGGCCATCATTACTAAGCGTCGTCGCAGCTCCGTGGCTACCGAAGACATCTGTATAATAAAGGAGTCAGTAGCATACTGGGATGGAGAAATGGGAAGAAAGGGAAAGAACCAATCTGCTGGCTTTGTCATACCATGCAGCTTGCCAAACTTTCGGGGTCAACCTTCCTCGTGAAGGAACAATCTCTCGGAAGGACGAAGTTCTCCGCTAAATGGGCCGCCACCCGCAGTCGACAAAGACCGACTCTTCGACCCCCACTTCATGGATAGGCCGGATGAGATCACCCCGGAATATTTCCTATCGACAGGAGTGAACCTATACATAGGCAATATCCAAGCCTGCTCCAGCTCGAAAGGGATCAACTCGGTTGGCTAGAGAGGGGAGGCACCCCCACGGTCAAGGATCTGCCCTGGCGTTCTCCACCGGAGCCAAGACCGTAAGCTCGGTCTTACCTTCCTCATCTTCTCAGGAACCTCGAGACGTACTGCGAGCACTCCTTTCTCTTTTGCGAGCCCTCGACTACTTCGATCGAGCTTCCATCAGAGCTAGCCAAGCCCACACCGACAAGTGCCGGAACCTCAGTCACATGAACCAGGTCCCCGTGAGTATAGCGGAGCTCTCTGCGACTGGAGCTAGGGCGAAACCGACACTGGCAGGGCTCAGCTTCCCGATCGGCTGCACCGACCCTTGCTCCATCCCACCTGTCGGGCTGCTGAATGGCCGACCAGACGTGCTGCCTTTGGTCTTCTTCAAGCCACGATGGATGAGGGTCATATCGAAAGGCTGGTTGAACTCATGCACGACCATCCCTGCAAGAAAGGAGAAGATGTGTGTGTGAGCTAAGGTGAGAACGAAATCAAAAGGATGTTCTTACCCGGGGGTCCACAGAGCACTCTTCAGTAGTTGGTCGTCCAGCAAGACCCGGATCGACCTCTCCGACCGACAGGGCGAACAAAAGGTCAGCAACCTAGACTCGACCGTAGAAAGGTTTAATGTTGTTGATTCCGAAGTGCCAAAAAAACCCCCCCAACGAGTAAGGAATAGTGTCTCCCTGGAGAAGTTGACGAAAACGAACTGATTCCTACAATCACTAACTTTGTGATGGAACCCATGTAGGAGATTCATGCCCCTCTTGGCAGAGATATGACACTGCGTAGGAGATTCTGCATCATTTTTGGTGCCCATGCCCTAGGGCATGGAGCTCTGGCGGCCAACATTAAATGCGCCGTCTCGACTACCACGCCAGTCCAATCTTTACATGTCACATCTCCCGACCCAGACCGCCACGACGGTCTAGCTCGAGCGATGGGGGCCATTGATACAACCCCTGACCGGCCCAAAAGCCATCGAGCTGACCGCGACTAAATTGCTTGGCCCAATACGGCCGAGTGATTGGCCCAGGGACCCTCACGTGCGGGTCACCCTCCTCACATTCATAACAATGACCTTATTGATCGACTAGCTCCCATGATTGGAGGATCCATTTCTCAATCCAACCGGTTAATGATTGCACATTAACCCTCCATTAATACAAACAGCTCGGCAGGAAGACAATAAACACCATGAAGGCATGGGCGCGACGGGAGGAGGGCGTAGACAAAGTGCCCGCCTATAAATAGCCCAACAATGATGTGGCTAAGGACGAATCTCGGATATCTGACACTCAGGTACTCATATACCCTCAATCTGCTTCCACCTAACATATTTCTTTCTCCATGTAGCTCAGTCCGAGAACTAGTGAATGGCCTCCCAACATGTTGGAATCAGTTTCACCGAGCATCCTTTTGTCACAATTTTACTTAAGCATCGAAAGAAATTTGGTCAGAACCCAGATCCAACCTCCCTAACGATCTTTCTGTCTTGCAGATCACCGAAAAGATTGTTAGACCGAAGCTTTGTTCGGCATCAGTTGCTTGGCCCCGAGCATCCTTTCCTCAGAGTTTGCTTGGTCAATGCCCCAAAGGTCGCCCTTGTCTGCTACGTCAGCTACGCCCTTTAGACTTCCATTCATCAAAATCTGTGGTGAGAAAACACCTTAAAACAATAGACATGCAGGAGGTCAAGTGGAGCAGGAACAGCTTGGGATTAGTGGTAAAGTGAGAAAATTGAAGATGACAGTGTTCGTGGTGATGATCCTTATGGCTGGTTCTATTGAGCTGAGAGATTCTTTGTGGTGATACGCCTGATGGGGAGGGAGAAAGTAGAAGTGGCCGGTGTCGGTTTCGAAGGGGATGCGCTCTCTTGGTTTCTGTGGAGGAAGCAGAGGCGACCTATATGTTCATGGGAGGAGCTCAAGTACTGTTTGGTGGATAGGTTTCGATATACCTAGAGAGAAACCCTATAGGAGCAATAGCAGGCACTTAGTCACGATGGATCCGTCTGGTTATAAGAAAGAAGTTTGAAATACTCTCAGGACCGGCCAGGAACATACCGAATGAGACTTTAGGAGTGAGTTTCATGAAGGGGCTCAAGCCGAACATTTGCACAGACCTTCGCATTCATCGGCCTAGGAGACTGATGGAAACTATGGACTTGGCCCAGTTGGTAGAGAATCGTCTCGCAAAGGAACGGATGTCCAAATGAGCTTGTAATGGTTCCAATCTTCACAGACAGGAACCAGTAGGGGCAAAAGTCACCGACGGGAGGAGACCAGCCCAATAATGAGGACGGTGAGTCACATGAGGGAAAACAATACAGACTCATGACAGATGCTGAGATAGGAGACAAGTGGCCAAAGAGATTGTATTTCAACTACGGTGAAAAGTTCACCCAGTGCATTGTTGTTGCAACCGCACCCTCCAGCTGTTGATAGCAGGCGAAGTGATGTGGTGGAAGGATAAGAGCCGGGAGGAGACAAGCATATTCACTTGGAGCATGCACATGGTTTTCATGCATCACTTTGAGAACAAGATAGAATTTCAGGGGCGAAGTATTGATGTATTCTGTGTATTTTCGTAAATTTTCAGTTTTCAGGTGACTTTTCATAATTTTCAGCTTTAGGGTTATTTCTATAATTTTCTTATTTTCGTTTTAGTATTAATATGGGTTTATGGGATTAGGAAGGGTTGTCGAATATTGAGTGAAATCTTATGTGAGGTTAAAAATACCTCTTTTATTGGAGAGCACGGCCCCCTATCAAATCGACGGCTTGGAAAAGAGAGTTCCACTCGAAAGAACATAACCTACCTTGTATTCAATTCTTATTTCAGTTATTTATTAATAAAAACAGCAACTTTATCCCAAAACATTTCTTTCTAGCCCTAAAGATCACACCTTTACCCTAAAAATCACACCTTTCCACTAAAAATCTCATCTTTCTACCAAAAACCCATTTTTTATCCAACAAAACCTAGATAAATCCTATTAAAAAATTAAATGGCCCTGAAGCTACAACACATAAAACATAAAGAGACAACCATTAAGAAATATAAAGAAACACTAACGCATAATGTGTTAGCATATTTGCCATTGTGTTATCCTCAATTATATCATTTTAATGCGTATAACAATCCCAGTGACCGACTACACAGAAGTATGGTCAAAATGGACCGGTTCTAAAATCAAATGAAACATGTATGGAGTAACAGACAGAAAATTAATTTCGTCTTAGAATTTCTTCTACCATTTCCTCATAATAGACTGCAAATCGATGATCAATAGTGTGCAACTTGCCTGCTAGGTGCAAAGGCTCATAAATTTTTGAAAAACGGCAAAAAAAAATAAAATTATTTACAAAACTCGCCCAAATTAAAAAATATTTACTAAAATCAACCAACTTTTGCCATGTCAAATCCACGTGTGATTTCGCATCAATTTTGACCGATTGCCAACACTAGTCGTTTTTTTTTTGCAGTGAACTAATAATGGCAGTGATTAATAATGGCCGGGATAGGCAAACCCGGCCATTTTGGTAGAGATCTAATAATGGCTAAGGTTGGCAACCCGACGATTTTAGACGGTGAATTAATAATGTCCGGGGTTGGCGAACCCGGTCAAAATTGACAGTGAACTAATAATGGCCGAGGTGGCTAACTCGGCCTTTTTGACAGTGTCAATTTTGGTCACGGTTGTCAACATCGACCATTATTATTTCACTACAAATTGATAGTGAATCAATAATGGCCGTGGTTGGCAACCCCGACAATGTTTGACAGTGAATTAATAATGGCCGGTATTGGCAACCACGACCATTTTTGTGCCTGCCACCTCAACGCAAAAGCACACATGGCGCTGACGTGACAAAAGTTGGTCTATTGTTTAATTTGATCGATTTTTATAATTATTTTTAAATTTTGGCTTTTTTCGAAAATTTGTCATGTACGGCGAGAATTGATTTCAAGATCCCAATTAAGTAACCGTCGCAGTCATTATAAAACCAAATCGGACATCAAACTTCAAATTCAACTGGACACCAATTTTATAGAGCGGTACACAAGTAACACAACAAGCCACAAAACACCAGAATCCCCAATGTCCCTGAAAAATCCAACATTTCACATCCACACGAAAAAACCATAAAATTTTCAATTTCAACAACGCCCAAAAATCATACGTGCAACGGTATATCACTCAAAAATTCAAAAAACGTACGCAATAACAACAAATCTCCAAAAGCAGCTCATAAATATCAGAAACCTTAGATTTCCATACATGTAAGCTCAGCACAAAAAAGCCAGAAGCACATATTTCGGAGACCACTCATCCCCAAACCAGCATGTAAAAACCCCTAGAAATCCAATCCGAAATGCATAACATGATCATAGATACAAATTAGGGGAAGGAAACAAATGGGATCAGTAAAGAAAGCATGCAAAGCCTAAATTGCAACGGCTTGAGAGCTCGAAACCGTAGACCTAGAGCTAGAGAGGTAAATGGAGAAAAGAGTTCTTACCTCCGATTCTTCGACTTCCTGCTGTTCGGCGATCCCAGAGAGTGAGAGGAGATAGAAAATGCGACAAGAGAGAATCCCGGATGCGAAGTAAAAATTAAAATAAAAAAAAACAGCTGACGAGGGAAAAGACGGGAAATGACAAGACTTGTTCGGAAATTACTCAGTGGAGCTGTGGAGGTACCATATATTTGTTGTTTTTAACGAGTGCTGAAAAAAATCCATGTGTTTGCACAGTATTATTGGGTCCAAACACTATGTAGGTTTGGAACTTAAAGGATGTTTGGTAGTCCATAGGTTTTCTTTTCCTTTGCAACCGACAGCATGGATGCTAGCTGTTTTTTTGCCAAAGAGCCGAGAGCTATAAACTGAGCTTGAAAGAGAAGGGCAGCAGATGTTTTCCATTTGAGTTGCTGCCATTCGTTTTTTTGAGCGGAAACCAGAGATGCTTGGATCTAAAATTGGAGGGGAAGAAAGCTAGGGAGCTTCTTCTTGTGTGAGATCCAAGGTGAGTGTCTTCATTTCTTCTTCCATGTTTGAGATCTAGAGTCCCTTGTGTAGCTTCCTAGTTTGGAGCTATATTACCAAGGAGTGATCTCCATTGGTGTGGGATTGGACCCTTGAGGAGCTCTACATGTTGTAGAGGCTTTATTATCAAGGATTCCCACTTGGATGAGAGTGTGTGTGAGTTTGGTGAGAGATCTAGGGTTAGCTCTTGTTACTTGGAACGTGTCTCTCATTGTGGTTGTGGAAGAAGGAGATGAAGGGGTCGGTGTATACCTTGCTTGATCGATAGTAGAACCGGGTGTATTGAATGCTGGATGTAGGTTGTTCGCAACCGAACCAGGGTAAATCTCTG
>JAULAV010005930.1:0-49658 GCA_030789695.1 Scilla litardierei
GGC
Source organism: Scilla litardierei (assembly GCA_030789695.1). Lineage (NCBI taxonomy): Eukaryota > Viridiplantae > Streptophyta > Magnoliopsida > Asparagales > Asparagaceae > Scilla > Scilla litardierei. The sequence goes on from JAULAV010005930.1 coordinate 4, forward strand.
AATCCAGGAGGATCCAAAGAGTTTATGTACTCATTAGGATAACGATTTATAATGACATGATCAATATCTACAGTTTCAGCCAGTTTGTCTGCATCTAAATAAGTTATCTGTTGACCAGGATAAATTTGCAATGCGACAGTATTTATAAAATTAACATCATCATTACGCACAGAAAGAATTATTCGTTAAGTAAGGTATGCCAGAGTCACCGTACCCTCAACATCTAGTTGCAGATAAATTCTCAATAATAACTCTTTTTAATCCTTGCACCCGAATATGTGTGAGGGAAGCACCCCACTTCTTTAGGATTTGTGCCGACCTAATGCATAAGTAGAAATTATTTAAGTCTATGGTAAGTTAAGAGTAAAATGGCTACTAAAATCGTTAAGTCTTCAAATAAATACCTCCAAAATAAATTTTACAAAATTAGCATTTTCAACGGATGAGTTATTCAACCGCATATTCTGATCTAAGATCAAAACTTGTACAGAGCACCATAATGCAGATCGTCATAATGAGACTCCAACAATTTCTTCTCGAACCCCCTTTGGTATGATTGGTAAGATTTGTCGGAAGTCCCCACCAAGAACACCAGTAATACCACCAAATGCTCTATTGTTATCAGAAATATCTTTTAACGATCGATCCATTGACTCAACACAATACCGGTGTTGCATAAGAACTTCATCCCATATTATCAATTTTGCTTTTCTAAATAATTGTGCATGTATGTATTGTTTATTAAAATTACGAATTGAATTATCATGCACATCTAACGTAATACGAAATGTGGAATGTGCAGTCCGACCTCCGATTAGTAGCAATGATGCAATACCAGATTATGCAATAGTGATAACTATATTTCCAATACTATGCAACATTGTTGCTATAACATTGTACAGAAAAGTCTTTCCAGTTCCAACACTACCGCTTAAGAAAAATATAGTACCTTTATTTTCAAAAACGGACGAAGTAATCGCTGAATAAGCATTACGTTGTGCATCATTAAAGCAATCGATATTTTTTACTGCATCCAATTGTTTCGCTGTATTTACAAGTTCCTGATGTTCATGCAACAATCGATTGCCAACAATTGCATTCCAATTTCGAGTAGGAAGTGGCATTGGTGGAAAGTCAGATAGACACTTACCATACTCCTCATGCAATTCATTGATAAGAAATAAGCCATAATCTTCAAGTTGGCATTGAGTTGGTGTAGAAACTGCAAATAAAGCATAAATTTTATGTTGAAGATTGTCACAAATTTGCATAGAGAATTGATTCCATAATGCAAGTGTGTCGATCGATGAATATTCAATAAGAATAATACAAAACAGTATTCTTAATTGATATCATGTTTTCATAATTGAAGCCTTGTAAAGACATTGTTTCCATTCTGAATCATCTTTAAGAATACCTCTTGCAACGCATGTTGCTTTGAATGTATAATACTCTACATTATTGACAGTGCATAAATTTTCACATGATGTTGGTCTTTTAACAACTGTTAGTAACAACCATAGATAAAAGCGCTCACTGGAGTTTGGAGATGCAAAATACATTCTACCAATTTCATATTCTGATTTTTTTGGAGTCCATACCTTTGTGGATTGATTCCATACAAACTTTTGAGGAAAATCTTGGTAAGTGAGATCATTTGCTGACTTATGTAAAGCACAACATGTAAAAAATTCTGTCAAAGTTGTCTACTTATTTTCAGCTCTAGACCTTATTATAGCATGGTCTTCATCTAGATTAAAAATAGCACGGTGTTGCCCTGGCAAATGAAGCACCAATCTTTGTATTGATAGTATCTCCTGATGTAAAGGATGTTCAAATATTCACCAAGCTGCGTCTGGGGGTCCAATATATCTTACATCAAGGTATTGTTGGATCTCATCTACTGTGTCTAGCACCATTGTGGTTCGATCATGACCTTTATAAATATACTTATGAATGAACTTGACACATCTTATCCCGACACAAACTTCGACATTAATATGGCAGTTAAATAGTCCGGTCAGATACATATTATATGGAACAACATCTCGGTTATTAAACTGATGACCCCTTACAGTATAGATATGTCTATTATTACTACAACGATATATATGATAGCCATCACGATCCATTGTTGTTGAATCTACATAAGTTCTCGGGTACTTCTCAATACATTTACCATTTTCGATACATGAAGAACTTGGATTTCGAGCACCACATGGTCCGTGCACCATACATTTTATCACGGTATCGAATAATTCAGGATCTTGAGTAGGATCGGGAAATTTAGCATATACAATCATATCCGCTAGATCACATGTATGGATCTTATCTGGACCATGAAGAAAAAAAGAGCATGCATGTATGGAAGCCCACATTTCTAAAATTCAATGGTAAAGAGATGTGCTACTTTTCTTCCAAATACATTTTTAGCATCACTCTCATTCATTAAAACATTTCTTTTTAACTCAAAAAAGACGGGCAACTAAATCGGGACGATCGATAGCCTTTTGATTAGGTAGAAGAGCATTAGTTATTTCAGGACACTTTGGATTTGCAGTCATGGTAAGAAATATATCGGGTTGCTGATTATATTATGAGATAGCCATCGAGTCTTGAAAATTTTCAAACATGTGGTGTGTGCTTCCAGTGAAAGATGATGGAAGTCTCATGTGTTGGTCAATTTGGTCAACATTAACATATGCATTGATATCTGCAAGACCCCGATAGAGTTCAAACCGGAGTTTTTGCTGATTAAGTTTGATGAACATCAAACGATTTTACTCAGTTACTGCCCAAGATCAACTATGAACTCTTGTAACAATTTTCCAGCTCTCAAAATTGACGAATACTCATTATGTCTATCAAACAGGTGGTAGCTTAAAACTCACACAAGGTAAGGCGACTATGTGAGGATCGATTTTGCGATGGATCCCATTGCTTCAACTCTGGTTCACATCCAAGCTGGCCATGAGAAAATAATAAGACGAAATGCAATGGCAAATATACAGGATGAGCCTCATTGATTTGCATTAGTTGATTATTTCCTTGTAGATGTAAAAAATATTTCGCATCCAAGAAGGTCGATAGCCATTAATTTTATTGCAATCTCATCTATGGTTGGGAGGTTATAGCGGCGATGATATTTTTATGAATTATAATACAGATATACATGGATATCATGACCAACTAAATTTGCTTGAGTTAAAACAGAATAAGCTTGACAATGTTGAGGGATGTATGCCCTCAGATCATTTGTATTTGATGCAAATGATTTTTAAGCTTAGATAGGGACTATTTTGCATATGATGCAAGCTGAGTTAAATGTGTTGTAAATAGTTTACAACAATATTTAATATTATAAATTTGAAGAAAGGATTACGTGGATGACGGGATCATCCCGGTCTAAACGTAGGTTCAAATCCCGCCCAAATCGGATGCCAATTGCATAAGTTACGACCAAAACTGTCAAGATTGCACAAATGAATCAGCCCAAGTCTGACCCGGACCAGAACCAGGCACCTTGCCAGACCCAGACGTCTAGTCTAGGCTGCCTGGGCCTGGGCACCTGGTGCCAGGGCGCTAGGCTGGGCGCCCTGGACGCGAGGCGCTCAGGGCCTGTGCGCACAGGGCGCCTGGCACCCTGGGCCAGGCCCAGATGCACTGGGTGCCAGGCACAGGGCCCAGGTACCCTGGGCACCCAGGTGCCCCCAGGCCTGGGCAGCTCCCAGGCTGGCTGGGCCAGGCATCCAACCTGGTCTGGGTCCTGCCCAGGTTGGCGCAGTGGGTCCCGCACCTTGGGTTTCGAACCCTAGGTGCAGAACTTCATATGATGGCTGGTTTTGTGTGAAAAAGGACTTTTGGGGATCAATTGGAGGGTTAAACAGACTCCGATTGACTCACTGTTGTTTCCTACGCGTTAACCATTCAACGCCCTTCAATTTGATATGTTGTATCAAGAACGAAGCTCAACGGTGAGGGAGTTAAAATTCCTGGAAGTTTGGCCTTTATGAAAGGCAAACTAACTTGAATTTATTAATTCCAAAACATTAGTCCCACATCAAAAGTGGAGTAAAGGGGAGGGGTCAGTCGCATATATAAATAAGGGCATGCCCCCTTCCTCTAAACTCATCCCAAGCTCTAGATCTGAGCTGCTCCCAAAAATGTTGGTGCATGCTCGGATCTAGGCTAAATTAATATTCTCTTCTCCCCAATTTTCTGCCTTGCTCTTGAAGAGCTCTAACAAAGTCACGAAGGAGTTCGGATCCGATCCGAAGTCTTGGCGAAGGTTCACATTCTAGTGAAACTTTCTTTGATGCGTGGTTGGCTCGGAGACAAGGGGATTGCTCACCTCGGGACGCGGAGCGCTTCGAGGATCGGTTCGGCACTAGACAGGGAGCGGCTCGGAAGACGGTGCGATACACTTTGCCTGTACCAAGGCAAGGTTTCGGGTATGTAATTTAGAAGCTTTCTTTTAACTATGTCCCAGTAGCTTAGATCCTTCTTGGGGTGGTCAGGTCCACCTCAAGTTGGCATAGATCCTGGCTAAGGGTCTTGATTTTCCTTAGGGCTTCACTAAATTGTTTAGCGAATATCTTCTTTTTCGCTGCTTTCTTTTTGATTCTGTGGTCCGTCCGACTTAGGACGGGCACAGAAAGTGCCCTAGGGTCCAACAAAACCAAACAGTGGTATCCGAGCTAGGTTTGCATGATGATTTAGGACTGCGACGTTTTTTTTAAAATGAATGACTTCTAAATGCATTTAAAATATTTTTAAATTTATGTGATACTTTTAAAAATGATTTTAGATGCTTTAAAATTTTATGTGATAAAATTTTCTGCATGCAAATTTTGATTTGATAATTTTTAACATATGTTCATGTAATTAAATTATAAGATAATTTTTAACATGAAGCTTTGAATTTTATTAGATAAAATTTTTATGTTTTAAAATTATGATGCATGTTATGTTTAGTTGAAACATATAATAATTATTTGATAATTATTGTTTATTGCCGACACTTAATTTCATATGATTTAATTAAGATGTTAGTGATAATGGCTATGTTATTCGTGTCCCTTATTTGATAACAGAGGAAAACCCTTTTAGGTTAGCCATTAAGAATCTTTAAAATTTATTAGATGAATTTTAAATGACATGCTATATTTTGACAAATTGTTACAACTTAAAAATACCTAATTCCTGATTAGGATAGTCCTTTTAACGACGATTATTATTTTAATCGTTATAATAATAATTTCATTAAAAGACTACACTTTAAAAGTGTTGTAATTTGAATTTGTTAAAATCCTAACGACGATTAGGATAGCATGTGAACCTTATAGTTGATAAGGATTTAATAAAAGTTATTAACAAATCCGAAAATTTTGAATTTTAAGAATTCAACTAGGTGATAGGATTAATTAGTTGTTAATAAAAGCCTTTTAGTTTACGGCACACATATATAAATGATAAGTGGCATTCAATGGATCATGATACCGGTCAATATGCTTGGCTAAGTTTGTTGGGTTACCCTAGCTAGACTGGGGGTAAGTGACCCTGGCTTAGTCAATTCCCTGGCCGTGTTTGCTGGACCACAATGACTTAAATCATGATTATATGACACCCTGAACTATACCTAAGTCTATTACGTTAATAATCTTTTTCAAGATTAGCTGTAGCCCTCCTTGTTTTAGGGGTTGGCAACTATAGGACCCGTGTTCAAGTTGTTGAGCTACACTCAAGCTGTGACATGGCAACCTTGTAGAAACCAACTTCTTAAATATATATGATGTAATCTTGACTTAACCCAAACCGTCGTGTCGTGAAAACACCGAGCACCGGCATAAGTTAATCTAATGATGTAGTCTAGACTTGACCCAAACTGTCGTGTCGTGAACACACCGAGCGCCGGCGTAAGTTAAGCTAGATGCAAAAACAAGGGTCCGACTAGGCTAGTCATTATGATTTGGATGAGCACACTCATGATCATAAGTGGCTAGGGGTAAAAACCAACAAGAGAGTCATATATGATATGGTTGATGAAGAGTCATCTATCGATTGCAGAGTCAAGCAATTTGTTGAGCTACACTCAAGGTTGTAAGACTCGGGGTGGTTGGATCTCTTTCCCATTAATTTAATTTATTTAAATCGTTCATTATTAAGGCTTAAAATGATCGCAAAAATATTGGGAGAATATAGATTGATAAACGCCATTCTATCTATATTTAATATTGAACGTATGCTAACTAGGGTAAGTCTATGTTTACCGATGGAATCAAAAACATAATATTCTAAGAGAATAAGTTAACTCGTCCAAATGATTGGTTAATGGAATATCTAATTCTAATTGATAAACTATACTATATACTCATTGACATTAAAATAAACTTCTTAAGGACAGACTTAAGGAATATGATTTCATTAAGTTCTGAGTCCAACAAAATAAATGCACGATACAAGTCACTATCCTCTATATTGGGCAGCTGGAACATATTGATGTTCAAAAGTATATTTCTCCATACAATTTGTTGAGTCAACTCAAGGTTGTATGGAAAACGGTTTCGATCCGCAAGGTTCGAAACTTCGATAAAACTATTTGATTCGAAGATGAGTGCATGAGCAGTGCAAGACTATGTATCCCAACCGGATCTTGAGACGAATAACTTGTTGAGCTACACTCAAGGTTGCAAAGCTCATACGTTTGGATACATGAGATGCTTGCATGGCTACTTATTTTTGTTGGGTCATATAATATCTAAATAAGATTTAGTAAAGGAAGAAGGCACTAAGTAAAGTCAATTGAGAAAGATAGTTTTATTTATCATAAATGCATAAGTATGAGGAACTGAATATGTGACATATTTGATGTCACGATTTCAGAAGAATTGTTATACAAAAGGAAAACACAATTTGGTAAATGTCGTAACATTGATTCTGAAGCAATAAGTAATATGTATAACGAAAATATATTAAATGTTAATATATGAATACGCAAGACAGTAATAAACTTATATGGCAAAATCGACTAGGTAGTATCAAAGAGACAAAGCTTCACAAGTTACATAAAGAGAGGTCTGACCTCTCGTATTATGAAGTCTACGGACACTTGTGAATCTTATTATCAAAGGTATGATGGCCAAAACTCCTTCTGTAAGACAGTGGGAGAGCGAGTTGTTGAACTCGCAGTCTTGTATATACTGATGTACCCGGACCCAAGTCTAAGTTAGCCATGATAAGTTGTTCTTATTCTATTGAGACACTTGCTCTTGATGAAACACAAGTATGATATAATAGAGAACAAAATGACAGAAATATTTGAAACGATATGATTAGATCGAAAAGTCAAATATTTAGATGTATAAATTTGCGAAATTAAACGAAAATATGATTTTCTCTCAGGTCAAGTCTCTTAACATATTGGATGTGTTGGAGATCATAAATCGCACTTTGTTAGACATAGTGCGACTCATGACAAAGTTACTGAGTTACGATCCTCTCTCTGGGTTAAGTCCCAGATTATAAATACCTAGGTTCTTGATAAGGTTCTATGAGGACCTTATCAATACGATATTTATTAAATCAATTGTTAGGAAGTTAAAATATTACTCGAGTCTCGTGAGACGAAGAGTCGAGTTAGACATCATAATTGATGATGACTTAGTCAACTTCCAGCATGAAATTCAGAGTAGGGACTCTGATTAAATAACTTGATGCAATCAGAAAAGGTCCGTGCACGTAAATAAAGTATGGACTTTAGTTATGTGCCCAAAGAAAATGTTTCTTATTATCTGCAAGGAAATCTTCAAGTTAGAAGATAGGTGCAGAAAGAAAATAGTGAAGTACAATTATGTTAGTTGAGAACGGTTTTCATCTTAACTCCTATAAACAGATTATGATGAAATTGTCTCGCCAGCAGATGTGTACAAATCTACTCGGATCGAACTCGATGTAAATGCTCATGATTACCATGAAAACTGGAGCATTCATTTATAGTTCGTTTTCTAAATATGATTTAGAAGAACGAACTTATATGAATTAGCCAGAGAGTTTTCAAGGTCAGTGGGGGCGAATAAAACACATACGAGGCATTAAGGGGATGGAACACAATTGATAAAGAGGTCAAAAGAATTTGACACTTTTAAATACGATGAGCTGGATGAGATCCAGGGAAATTAAATATTATGGATTCCTAAGGACCAAAGGAATTATTTGAATGAGATTCAAATGGTTGGTCTAATATGAACTTAGAAACCCCTTAAGTCTATATAGTAGACGGTTTAGCAGATCCACTCACGAAGGCTCTACCACATGAAGTCAATAAAGACTTATGTGTAAAATACGGTATGCGATATCGAGATCAATGGGCCTAAGTGCAAGTGGGAGATATAGCAAGATATGTATGCCCTCGAGGCAATTATCTCTGTACAAACATCTTGTTCGAAATAACAGTAAGCTGTTTGGTATAAATTTATCTAAGTTAATCATAATGTAGTTATCATTAGATATTAACTTAGGTAAAGTCCTGCGACTTAATGCAAGGTCAAACATGTATCGAGATGAGTATCTCGATCATGGAGAAATGCTTGACCATCTGTAGCATAAGTGTAAATGGGTTTGTGGTCGTAGATGTTTCGAGAAAAGGATATCGAAACATCGGATAGACCATTGTGTCTTAGTCTTCACCGTATAGCGGTGACGATGATCTCATGATAGTTTGACTTGGCAAAGTCAAAGACGAGACACATGTACTCATTGGAGAATGAGTTCACTGAACGACCCAAAAGGAGTTGTTATATGGTTTTGATTGACCAATCTGTCAATGATAACTTTTAGTGATGATAGGCAAGTTGGTCTTATGACTTGAGGTCATTGTACGAACCTATGCGTGAACGGTGTGACATAGATCACTGACCTAACTTCGAGGCTAGGCCTATTGAAAGGTCTTTTGTTGGGTGGCATTTGAAGCGTACGAGGAGAGTAATGACCAATAGAGGATTTGTCTCTCCCGGTCAATGTGAGCTAGTGTCGTAGAGTTAGTTCGGTCTTTAGTGAAATCTCTGGCCAGAGTATATTGGAATATGTCCAACATTATTTGACTAAAGATCGATGGAAACTAACCGGTTTCGAGTTATTGGGGTTGACAGTTTGACCGTACCCTAGACTTGAACTAGATGACATAGTTTAGACGAAGAGACTAAAACTACGGAATTCATCATGGTCACAGTCAGGGTGGTCCCGACAATACTTATGTCGATGAGTTAACCACATAAGTATGATACTGAAACAGGGTCGACAACTGCTGCTCGTGGTCACTGCCGTCTGGGGCTTCGAGCCCCACTTGTAGTAGGATCAGGCTGTTGACATCCCCCACGGTTGTGTTGCATGCGATGTGCAATAATATATGATTTGGGGGCGCGAGATTTAAATATTTATAATCGCAAGCGCATGGTGTTGTAGTGTGGCTTGGGGGTTGAACACAGGAAGGCGTGGTTGTGCTTGTGTCAGAAAGGACCGAATTCACCCTATGGGCGAGCAAGCTTGAATCAATAGATGGGTTGTCACGGAAAATGAATACGAGAGATAAACAATATAAAAGGAAACCCGGGACTTCGGTTTCCACCCTATTATGTGATTCTCGCTAATACGGCCGACGGATAGGACAACGATCGGAATTAGGGTCTAATGGTGAGACGTTGCCTCTAAGAGTGATACCAGCATCCTATGGGCCTGATATTCCGATCGATGCCCAGGATGATACGCCGGACTACCCGGGTTCGGTCAGTGGGCATTCCCATGTCCATTAACACTGATCGACTCCGGGAGCACTAAGCTCACAACGATAACTCTCAACATCTCATCCTGTCGTTCCCACGCACTAGGATTCGATGCCTACGCTAAGGGCGTGAGCTATGGCTAGGGAGTCAACCGCCAAGTTTATTCCCCCTTGGCCCAATGGTCAAAGGCGGTCTTTTTCCCATCGACGACAATGAAACACCCCGCATAACCAATAGATTCCAAATCCCTATCGATTTTCTAATCCTATGGACGCATTAGGGAGAACCCACGAAGGGGTTTCCACCAAAATCCCAGATTGGGAAACTACTCACACATATTGGCTAAAAAGCAATCTAAATGAAAATCGACCGTTAAAAACATAATCAGGCGATTGAAATGCGATAGTAGCAATGCAATTAAGATAATATCAAAGTTTGGTAAAGATAGGAACACTTACAAATAACTAGAAAATTACAGCCGTCGCAAGAGAGAAAAACAGTAAAAAAATACAACTCTCATTTCTGAAAACCTAGGGTTTATATATATAGAAAACGACGTCACCCAATCGGTTGAAGTATCAACCGATCGGGTGACCTGCTGCGATCTTCGGTAGCGATCTTCAGAAATATCACCCGATCAGGCGACACGGTCGGTTGACGGAAGCAGCTCGCCGTTTGGATCTTGCTGTCATCGGGTGAACCGATCGGTTGGAAACGTCGCCCAAAAGATAGTAAGTTGTGACGTTTTGGCACGGTCAGCTGGCCGTCGGGTGAGCTCTCCGGGTCGTGTCTTTGGGGAATCGGCTACATATGAACCGATCGGGTGAAGGTCACCCGATCGGTTGGAATTCATCTTCAATTTACAGAGAGATCTTGTTGGGCTGAACCGGTCTCCGACCCGGTCGGTTGACGCTCTCATTGCTTCAGCGGCTGTCCGGGTTGTGCATGCGTGCATCACCCGATCGGTTGACTGTATCCAACCGATTGGGTGGGGGCTGAAAGATAGCGATCTTGGTCGTTTAACCTCTTGGATCACGCGTGACTCCTCCCGTTGCTCCGGGGACATGCGATATCTTCGTTATGTGTTCCCTATGCTGGCAAACTCCTGCAAACACGTTAAAACACGGAGAAGTGAAAGAAAACTAGAAAATACGAGAAAACAGATACGAGATGACGGAAAATAACGGAAAAACACAAAAGAAGACGTGCGTGAATATATCAAATATAAACGCACGTCAAAATCCCCCAAGCTGAACCCTTCCTCGTCCTCGAGGAAGACGAGTGAGAGTAGGAGCTCGGAGGGAGAACATAGAGAGGAAGAGAGAAAAAGAGAACTCTAAATCCTAAATCGCCCGTCAGGGCCAACAAAATCAAAAGCAACACACCAAGCAAGCCAACGCCAAATCACAACACTAAACCAAAGGAAACGAGTCTAGACAAGTGCTGTGGGCCCACGCGATGAAGCGCGAGTGAGTGTGGTCATATGCTAGTAGACGGTGTTGCTATCTACATTGTGCTATAAGCTCCATATACACAAATCCAAGAAAAGACCCAAATATCGATTTGATTTGAAATAAGCGGTGAATATATAGCTCAAACACGCATGAGAAGAAAGTGAGAATCGAAACATATCATGTATCAGGGACTCCACAGCTAGGGACTTGGACATCACCACACTATCGCCTAAATAATAGCTAGAAATTCCCTATTCCAAGTGTTTTCGAAAGCGATGGGGGTTGAGATGATGTGGAGTAGAACACTCGGTGCAAATTCTCGCCTTCCCTTTATTCTCGGTAGGTAGGAAAATATTCACACACACATATTTTTTTTGGGTTTTGGATATATGTATATTTTTATTGGATTTTTGGCTATACATATGTATATTTTTTTTCGTTCTTTCTTTTCTCTTTTCTTTTCTCTTTTTTGGATTTTTGGATTTTGGGGTATATACAAGTGTGTACTCTCCCAAGTGGGAGAACGGTACAGACGAGGAGATTTGCACCAAGTAAAATAAAAGAAATCGGATTCTAAACACTTGGGCAAAAGAGATTTTTTCGCTAATCAGAGCATAGGCTAAATGGGATATCCTAGTCCTAATTGTGGAATCCCGACACATGCGAAATGAAGCATACGATATATATATATAATCATTCATGCATATAGAAGCAGACATGGGAAGCAAATACCGCATATTCAAATCGAAGCATGATAATCTAGGGGTCATTCCTAGGACGGGTATATAAATCAAAATCACAAAGTAGAAGCACACCAAGCAGCTAGGTATGACACACGACTCACAAAAAGCTAAGTGGACCCACGATGCATAAAATGCAAGAGGACACGACTTCCTGGGGTTAGTGAATGTGATTATCGAAGCCATGCTAGGTGTGAGTGTGGTTTTGTGGCAATTCATCATATGGGTCATCTCTAGGAGAAAGAGAAAGAAAAGAAGAAAAAGAAAAAGAAAAACATGATGAAAACGACTCAAAAACGAAGAAAAAGACACAAATGACGCACGAAGTGCGACTCCCCCAAGCTGAAACTTGTATTGCCCTCAATGCAATAGAAATTAATATGGGAGGGCAATGAAAATGGGGGGGAAGACGCACCGACACAAAAAGAAGTGAAAAACAAGGAAAGCCCATATACGAAAGAGGAAAATAAAGAAAATCACACTAAATGACATATGAACAGAAAATAAAGATGGAAAATCACACCACACCACATATATAAACAAACACACATAGAAGACATCACACGACAACACATAGAAAAATTGAATTCCCCCAAGCTAGACATGACAATGCTAGCAATATAATAGGATCATGAAAATGCAGAGATATGCCAGGGGGAGGTTAGAAAAAAAAATGAAATCAAAAAGCAGGAGAGGAATCGTCCTCGTCCTCCTCGGTGGAAGATGTGGGAGATGCGGGGGAGTGGGTGGGAGAGGTGACTAGTGTGTGAAGGAGAGGAGAAAGGGGTCGAGGTGATGGATCGGTGGGTGTGGAGGATGTGTGAATAATGGGTGGAGTGATGGTGATGGTGAGTGGGAGTGAAATGGCGACCAAGGCGGAGGTGGATGGTGGGGGTACGGGGGTAGGTGAGGATGGAGGGGGAAGTGATCGTGAGGGCACCTGCAATTTCTTGCAGCGCGTGTATGGGGTAATGGAAACGGTCGGAGTAGATGAGGTGGTGGGAATGGAAGTGGTGATAGGAGGGGATGGTCGCCTAGGGGGTGATGGTGGAGGTGAAGAATGTGATGGGGTAGGTGAAAATCGTCGAGGGGGTGAGGGTGGAGGTGAGGGGTGGGGTGTGGGAGGAGGTGGTCCGTGGACGTGAGTGAGAAGGCGGAGGATGGCAGCCACGTTCCTCTCAAGTGCGAAGAAACATGGGCGAGTGAAGACAGAAGAAGATGGGATCAAGGAGGTGGAAGAGGATGCAGCAGTGCGCAATGCAGCTAACTCAGCCTCGAGATGGAGGCGAGTAGAGGCTGCTCGACTGGTCGGTCACCCGACTATGCTTCGTATCAACCGATCGGTTGATCAAATCCAAAATTTTCTGAGACTTCGGCCCAGCTCACACGGTCTGCCACCCGGTCTCACATTGCTTCACCCGATCGGTTCGTTGGAGAACAGATACGTCCATTGTCTGATACGTCTCACCCGATCGGTTGATTGATCACCCGATCAGGTGAGGACTTGTTTCCTGCAAAAATTCACAAATGGCCTAAGTCTCCCGACGAAAGTCCCCGCAGCTGGATTTAATTATTAAAATAGAAAAAATAAAGCTAAAGATAATCCTAAAAACGAAGATGAGAGTTTAGAACATGGGTTGCCTCCCATGAAGCGCTTTTATTTAACGTCATTTGCTCGATGCCTCTTTTGGTGGTCAATTAGGATTCGGAGGGTTTGAGGAAGAGTCATCGGTCGTTGAGAACCCGACCGGTGAGAATTCTGGTTCTCCTACCACATAGTGTTTAATGCACTGCCTGTTGACCTTGAATGGCTCATCTCTTCCCAATTATCTTGATAGCCCCATGTGGGAAGACCTTTGTGACGCGGAAAGGTCCCAACCACCTTGACTTGAGCTTTCCAGGAAAATGCTTTAGCGTCGAGTTGAATAGGAGAACTAAGTCTCCTTCCTTGAATTCCCTCGTCAGGATGCGCTTATCGTGCCACCGCTTCAGCTTCTCCTTGTAGATCCGGGCATTTTCATAAGCATTGAGCCGGATCTCGTCGAGCTCGTTAAGTTGTAACTGTCGGTGGCCTCCAACCTCCTTGGCGCCAAAGTTTAGGTTCTTGATTGCCCAAAACACCTTGTGTTCCAATTCCACAGGTAGATGGCATGCCTTCCCGTAGACAAGCCGGTAGGGGGTTGTGCCGATCGGAGTTTTAAATGCCGTCCTGTAAGCCCAGAGCGTGTCAGAAATTTTTGATGACCAATCCTTCCTAGAGTTGGCCACCGTCTTCTCCAGTATGCTCTTGATCTCCCGGTTAGAGACTTTCACTTGGCCGCTAGTCTGCGGGTGATAGGCACACCGGATTCAGTGTTGTACCCCGTACTTCTTCAAGATAGCTTCGAATTTCTTCTCTATGAAGTCGCTCCCTCCGTCACTAATTAAAACTCGAGGCACACCGAACCGTGGGAAGATGTTGGTTTTGAAAAACTTGGCGACCACCCGGGAATCATTAGTAGGACTGGCTATCGCCTCTACCCACTTCGATACGTAGTCCACGGCTACCAAAATATACTGATTTCCAGAGGACGAGGGGAACGGTCCCATGAATTCGACTCCCCACACATCGAAGATCTCCACCTCTAAGATGTAGTGCTGAGGCATCTCGTTCCTTTTGGAGATGTTCCCCGTCCTTTGGCATTTGTCACAAGCTTGGACATAAGCGTGTGTGTCCTTAAAGAGGGTCGGCCAATAGAATCCACTCTGGAGGATTTTCGCCCTCGTCTTATAGGCGCTCGCATGTCCTCCACACTGCTGATCATGGCAATGGGAGATTATGGAGGTCGCCTCAGTTTCAGGATTGCACCTTCGTACCACCCCATCATTACAGGTCTTGTACAAATGGGGGTCATCCCAATAAAATTTACAGACCGCATGAAAGAACTTCTTCTTCTGTTGATAGCTCACGTTGTGAGGGACGATGGCACAAGTCAGATAATTCGGGATGTCGGCGTACCAAGGAGTCCAAGCGGAAGAGATGGAGAAGAGGTGCTTGTCAGGGAGCGAGTCGTCAACCTGAGTAGCATTCAAATCGAGGGTAGGCATTCTGGACAAGTGATAGGCAATGACATTCTCCGTCCCCTTCTTGTCTTTGATTTCCAGGTCAAATTCCTGGAGGAGAAGAATCCATCTAATGAGCCGCGGCTTAGCCTCTTTCTTGTTCAATAGGTATTTGAGAGCCGCGTGATCCGTGTGCACTATCACCTTCGCACCAACGAGATATTGCCGGAACTTGTCCATGGCATAGATGACTGCTAGCAATTCTTTCTCCGTGGTCGTATAATTTCTTTGGGCAATGTCAAGGGTCTTGCTTGTATAATATATAACATGCAGATTTTTATCCTTCCTCTGCCCCAAGACGGCTCCAACGTCATAATCACTAGCATCACACATTAGCTCGAAAGGCAAATTCCAGTCTGGCGGCTGAATAACGGGTGCGGAAATCAAGGCTTGCTTCAGAAGGCGGAAGGCTTCCATACACTTTTCGTTGAAGACGAAAGGTGCATCCTTCACGAGGAGTTGGGTCAGCGGCCTGGAAATCTTGGAAAAGTCTTTTATGAAGCGGCGGTAAAATCCCGAGTGCCCTAAAATCCACGGACCCCTCGAAGATTGAGCGGAGGCGGAAGCTTTTCAATCACCTCTACCTTTGCCTTATCTACCTCGATTCCCATTGAAGAAATGACGTGTCCTAGCACAACTCCTTCTTGGACCATGAAATGACATTTCTCCCAGTTTAGGACTAGACCCTTGTATTGACACCTTTCCAAGACTTTAGTTAGATTGTCGAGGCATGAGTCAAACTCTGTTCCATAGACGGAAAAATCGTCCATGAAAACCTCCATGATATTCTGGGAGCAGTCAGAGAAGATTACATACATTAGTCTTTGGAATGTAGCCAGAGCGTTACAAAGCCCAAACGACATTCTTCTATAAGCAAATGTCCCAAATGGGCAAGTAAAAGTCGTCTTCTCCTGGTCATCATTATGGATGGGGATTTGAAGAAAACCGGAGTACCCGTCCATGAAGCAGAAGTAGTTGTGCTTTGCCAGCCTCTCGAGTATCTGATCAATGAAAGGGAGAGGGTAGTGATCCTTCCTCGTGGCCTTGTTCATCTTTCTGTAGTCAATGCACATCCGGTACCCTGTGACGGTCCTCGTAGGTATGAGCTCGTTCTTCTCGTTGCGAATCACCGTCATTCCTCCTTTCTTGGGTACAACGTGCACCGGGCTAACCCAGCGACTGTCAGAGATAGGGTGTATGATACTGGCATGAAGAAGCCTAACGATTTCCTTTTTGACCACCTCCATCATGATGGGATTCAGTCTCCGTTGCGGCTCAATTGAGGAGGCTTGCTCATCCTCAAGCAGTATCCTGTGTGAGCAAAGCCCCAAGCTCACTCCTTTCAAGTCTTCAATTGCATACCCGAAAACACTCTTAAACCTTTTTAAAACACCTAGAAGTTTGGTCATCTGGTCTTCAGGCAGCGAGGAGTTCACTATGACAGGTAGTGTTGAATCCTTCCTTAAATATTCATACTTCAGTCCCAGAGGCAACTCTTTCATCTCAACTTCATGGGGTACCGACGCATATTTCTCAAGCTGAGCATCCTCCAATGAAAAGACTTCTTCGTGGATCTCTTGAAAGATAGCATCCGGAACCTCACTCCCAGCCGTGGTTTCACATGGCAAAGCCTCGCAAGGTAACGAGGGGACAACGGAGGATGGCTCTGGGTCTCTCTCAAGCTCATAATAATTATCTAGGAAGAAGGCTTCGATGTGGAAACAGGTTTCAATAGTCGATGGCTTCCCACCGCTGCTTCTGGCTTCCTCATTTTCCCAAGATCTGGGATGCTCTACATAAGCCTGCAAGGAATTGATCGATTCCTGTTCAACATGCTCGACAGGCTCTGCCTGGTAGTTCTCCTGACAAAACTCCTCGTAGGTGAACAATTCTTTCCCACTAAATTCGGAACTGTGCATGTCAATATACGCAACTTCATCTGGAGGAAGGAGAGTTGTCGTGCCTGGGTCCTGCTGCGTATCATGATACCTCCTCTGATTTTCCACAGTAGCAGACAAAAGGGATAGAATGTTCGAGGCATTTAGGGATTCTGTCAAACTCTGCGCCAAGCAACGGACGTGGTGTGAATGATCCCAGATATCACCCGAAACGACACACAACATCCTTGTCAGGGAGCAGAAAACCTGTGAGAATAGGAGGGAGAGAGAACTGCACGGATATAAAACACGTCAAAAGCACCGGTTGCAAGAATGGGAGGTTGCACCGGTCAAAAGCACTCGGTCGACCAATTATTTACAAATAATATCTACAATATGTCCAATTAAAATTAGAAAGTGCAGAATGCGAAAATTATCGCGTGATAGGGATATGAGCTAGACTCAAGGATTCAAAAGATCCAAAAATAACAAGCACGTTGCCTCCCCGGCAATGGCGCCATAAAGATTGACGTCCCCCACGGATGTGTTGCATGTGATGTACAATAATATATGATTTGGGGGCGCGAGATTTAAATATTTATAACCGCAAGCGCACGATGTTGTAGTGTGGCTTAGGGGTCGAACACAGGGAGGCGTGGTTGTGATTGTGTCAGAAAGGACCGAATTCACCCTATGGGCGAGCTAGCCCGAATCAATAGATGGGTTGTCACGGAAAATGAATACGAGGGATAAACAATATAAAAGGAAATCTGGGACTTTGGTTTCCACCCTATCATGTGATTCTCGCTAATACGATAGGACAACGATCGGAATTAGGGTCTAGTGGTGAGACGTTGCCTCTAAGAGTGATACCAGCATCACATGGGCTCGATATTCCGGTCGATGCCCAGGATGATACGTCGGACTACCCGGGTTCGGTTAGTGGGCATTCCCATGTCCATTAACACTGACCGACTCCGGGAGCACTAAGCTCGCAACGATAACTCTCAACATCTCATCCTGTCGTTCCCACGCGCTAGGATTCGATGCCTATTCTAAGGGCGTGAGCTATGGCTAGGGAGTCAACCGCCAAGTTTATTCCCCCTTGGCCCAACGGTCAAAGGCGGTCTTTTTCCCGACGACGACAATGAAACACCCCGCGTAACCAATAGATTCCAAATCCTTATCGATTTCCTAGTCCTATGGACGCATTAGGGAGAACCCACGAAGGGGTTTCCACCAAAATCCCAGATTGGGAAACTACTCACACATATTGGCTAAAAAGCAATCTAAATGAAAATTGACCGTTAAAAACATAATCAGGCGATTGAAATACGATAGTAGCAATGCAATTAAGATAATATCAAAGTTTGGTAAAGATCGGAACACTTACAAATAAATAGAAAATTACAGCCGTCGCAAGAGGGAAAAACAGTAAAAAAAATACAACTCTTGTTTCTGAAAACCCAGGGTTTATATATATAGAAAACGACGTCACCCGATCGGTTGAAGTATCAACCTATCGGGTGACCTGCTATGAACTTCGGTAGCGATCTTCAGAAATATCACCTGGTCAGGTGACACGGTCGGTTGACGGTAGCAGCTCGCCATTTGGATCTTCTCTGTCATCGGGTGAACCGATCGGTTGGAAACGTCACCCAAAAGACAGTAAGTTGAGACGTTTTGGCACGGTCAGCTTGCCGTCGGGTGAGCTCTTCGGGTCGTGTCTTTGGGGAATCGGCTACAGATGAACCGATCGGGTGAAGGTCACCCGATCGGTTGGAATTCAGCTTCAATTTCCAGAGAGATCTTGTTGGGCTGAACCAGTCTCTGACCCGGTCGGTTGATGCTCTCATTGCTTCAGAGGCTGTCCGGGTCATGCACGCGTGCATCACCCGATCGGTTGGCTGTATCCAACCGATCGGGTGGGGGCTAAAAGATAGCAATCTTGGTCGTTTGACCCCCTGGATCACGCGTGACTCCTCCCGTTGCTCCGGGGACATGTGATATCTTCGTTATGTGTCCCCTATGCTGGCAAACTCCTGAAAACACGTAAAAACACGGAGAGGTGAAAGAAAACTAGAAAATACGATAAAACGGATACGAGACGGCGGAAAATAACGGAAAAATACAAAAGAAGATGTGCGTGAATATATGAAATATAAACGCACGTCAGCTGTAGGGTCTCACACAGAGTGCGACCTTCGTCTAGTAATAGGTAGAAACATTAGGAAGAATATGCATTTGATGCAAGAGATAGAAAACATCAAAGCGTTTGTTATTATCTTTTGCATTCGAGATAAATGATCCTGAGTGCAAGTGGGAGACGTTGAGGGATGTATGCCCTCAGATCATTTGTATTTGATGCAAATGATTTTTAAGCTTAGATATGGACTATTTTGCATATGATGTAAGCTGAGTTAAATGTGTCGTAAATAGTTTACAAAAATATTTAATATTATAAATGAGAGGAAAAGACTACGTGGATGACGGGATCGTCCCGGTCTTAACGTAGGTTCAAACCGTGCCCAAATCGAACACCAATTGCACAAGTTATGACCAAAGTTGTCAAGATTGCACAAATGAATCAGCCCAAGTCTGACCCGGACTAGACCCAGGCACCTGGCCAGACCCGGACGTTTGGTCCAGGCAGTTTGGGCATGGGCGCATGGTGCCAGGGCACCTGGCTCGTGACGTGCGTTTATATTTCATATATTCACGCACGTTTTTTTTGTGTTTTTCCATTGTTTTCCGCCGTCTTATATTCGTTTTCTCGTGTTTTCTTGTTTTCTTTCACTTTTTCGTGTTTTCGTATTTTGCAGGAGTTTACCAGTGTAGGGGACATAAAACGACGATATCATGAGTCCCCGGAGCAACGGGAGGAGTCACTCGTGATCCAGGGGGTCAAACGACGAAGATCGCATCTTTCAGCCCCTCACCCGACCGGTTGGTCACTTCCAACCGATCGGGTGATGCACACGTGCACCACCCGGACACAAGTTGGAGCGGCCAAGAAGTCACCCGGTCGGTTCAGAGACCGGTTCAAACGCCCCAACTCTCTGGAATTTGATGCTGAATGCCAACCGATCGGGTGACCTTCACCCAATCAGTTCACCTGTAGCCGATTCTCCAAAGCAAGACACGGAGAGATCAACCGACCGGTTCACCCGACGGCACGAAGATCCAACCGATCAGCTTCAACCCTCAACCGACTGTACCGTGTGACCGGGTGAAGTCCCGTGCTGAACTGCCGAAGAAACGAAGCAGGTCACCTGATCGGTTGACTTTTCACCCGATCGGGTGATATCGTATTCTATATATATGACCCCTAGGTTTTCCAGAAATGGGAGTTGTTATTTTTTGCTGTTTTTTCTCTCTCTTGACGGATGTAATTTTTCAGATATTTGTAAGTCTTCCGATCTTTGTTAAACTTTAATATAGTGTTACTCTTACTGCTTTTCAATCGATTGATCATGTTTCTAACGGTCGATTTCGATTTAGATTGCTTTTTACTAAATATGTGTGAGTAGTTCCCAAATCTAGGATTTTGGTGGAAACCCATTCGTGGGCTCTCCCCGATGCGTCCATAGGACTAGGAATCGATAGGGATTAGGAATCTACCAGTTACGCGGGGTGTTTTATTGTCATCGGCGGGAAAAAGACCGCCTTTGACCATTGGGCCAAGGGGGAATAAACTTGGCGGTTGACTCCCTAGCCATCACTACTACAGATTTGGGCTTAGGTAACGCCACTTAGATAGCGCTTTTTAAAAGCGCTATCTAAGTGAGCTCTTGTATAGCGCTTTTGCAATTATAGAAAATAAAAATAAATCAAAATTAAGGTAAAAATCACTTAGATAGCGTTTTTTATTAAAGCGCTATCCAAATAATACCTTACATAGCGCTTTTTGTTAGCGCTATGGTACTAATCGTTACCTAAGCACGTTTATTAAATATATATATATACATAACCTTTGGATAGCGCTTAATTTCGCTGGCCGCCCATCATTTTCGTTTCCCCCCTTTTTATTCCTGGTCCTAAAAATTTCGATGGCCGCCAATAGCTGGAAATTTGGAGAAGATGAACTGGATCCCCGTGATCGTCGAGATTAAGATGAAGGAGGAGGCGGGAGGAGGCGGCGATGGGACCGTGGTCGAGAAGATGCTGCTCGGAGAAGAGATCAAGAACATCATAGCGTGCGAGGGGCTGGAGAGGAGGGAGCGGCACGAGAAGCTTGAGCGGTGGCTGCAGAGGCTGGACATGGCCGGATTCAGCCGGGTCCCGCTGAGCTACTTCGGGCTACTGCAGGCCAGGAGGATGCTGCAAGGGTTCGGATGCGACGCCTATAGAGTGAGGAGGAGAGCGGTGGCTTCTTGATCTGCTGGCAAGATCGGCCGCTCTTCTCCGTCTCGGCCTGGAGATGCCGGAGGTATGATTGATCCTGGTTTAATTAATTTTCTTAATTTTTTTTCCTTCTCGTTATATGTAACATTTGGGGTTTTCTTAAGGCTGTTTTGTTTTCGACAGTGTCCGCCCCAATTCCCATAAATTGATCCATACATCCCTGCAGGCGTTGAGAGCAAAGGACTTGAATCAATTGTTCCCTGTAATCGACCCCGAAGCTAAGCCGTCGACGAACCCCAGAGGTTATGCCAATCTCCTTTGGAAGCAGCTTGATCATCTTGGGTGAGCTCTCAATTCTTAGACTATTTATTTATTTATTTTTTGGTTGAAAAGAGGTCTCATTTTTGTTTTGGGTTTTTAAAGGAATGCTGGCTTCGATCCTGCGATGTTTTGGGTGGACCCATTTGGGAATGTTCTATATCTTCATGCGGATCCGGCGTCCCCGCTGGCTTGGGACATTGATCACTGGTTCCCTTGCACAAGTAATTGAGCAGTTTTATTTGAATTGATGGAATGAATTTGGGGTTTGATTTGAATTCGTTTCCACAGGAGGGGGGAGAACCGTGCCTAGCAATTTGAGGCTGCTGCAGTGGCAAGTGTGTAAGAAGAAGAAGAACAAGCTTGAGTTTCTGGTCCCTTGGTGGGATCTTCAGCTGGGGATTTCTGTCAACCAGTTTCTTTTCATGTTTGCCTCTAAAAACTTGGACTTCAGGTCACAAAAATTCTTGGCTTTTTTCTAGATTTGCTTGCATTGGCTTACAGTACATAAATCATACATAAACTTTATATTTGTTTTAGTAGAGAAAGATCAATCTTTTGCACATGAGAAATATGGGTGTCTGAATTCTCTCATATGATAAATTTAATTTTCTATGTCCTAATCCTATTTTTATGCTCATAACCACGTCTACATTCTAAAAACATACACTAAATATCTAATGAATTTCTTGTTGATCTATTCGTTACAAATATAAAATGGTTTCGTTATAATAAAGCAACAGCAAAACAACTTCTGGGTCTTAGAATTATAAGGATTAAATGAACAGTTAGAATTCTTGCATCTACAGGAAAAGAGCATTTTCATTCTTGTTTCTGGATGGGGGCAGCGAGGAGCTAAATGCACTGCAAACCGTAAACTCTCATATCTTCCCTCAGCATCTCGCCGATATGAAGCAGCAAGTGGGCCTTGCCCCTGCTGCCATTGTTTCGACGCAGAAAATTTCCGATGCCTCGGTGTTGAAATCTCTCGATATCAATAAATCTCTGAGACAAAATTCTCCGTTCCCAGGTCAACACGCGACCAAATCTAACTACTTTTATAAATCTTCACATTGTGCATATATCAGACACGACTTTGTCGAATGAATCTCCACAGGCATGAAGAAAGTGTCATCAGCCGAAGATGAAACTCTCAACACTGCAATTCAAAGATTCAGACCATGCAAAGAGAACGAACACCCGGAATCAGATGATTTCGCGTCCAACCCGTATCTTTCGATTACGCGGGCTAGAGATTCGTTGAGGCCAAGAGAAGGGTGCAAGAAGATGGAAGCGGAGCCAGTTGGAAGATGAGGTAAACGAACTGAGACAAAAGAATGAAGCGGAGAGGATTGCTGTTCAAGACCTGGAGGCCCGGCTCATAAAACGGAGGCGAAGGGCTGAGAAGTGCATGCGGTTAGCCGAGGCTCAATCATCTTATAAATCTCTGCTTGAGAAGATGATCCGAGATGCAATGCACCGGTAAGAGGCTATTGAAATTTTTGAATGCTAGACTCATTATTTTAGCCGTATATATGTTCATAATTTGTATAAGTTGTTGTGTCAATGTGTTAGGAGCGTGGTTTATAAGGAGCAACTGAGACTAAACCAGGTCATTATTTAAGCTTGCACCGTGTGTCGACATAGTCAACCACATTACTATGACCTGACAACATTGGCTTCAAAATTCTTCTCCCTCTGTGTGGTAAGTCATTGAACTTTCAACCATAGCTAGTATCGTCTACCTAACTTCCATCAGCCATGTTCAATGTTGGGTTTTATGGCTTAATTACTACCATGCATCTAATTCTCTATGTCCTTCTAACCAAGCAAAGTTTCTCAATATGGTCAAATACTGAATGGTGACCAGGGTTCAATAGTATTTTCTCATGCATATCTAATAGTTATTGGACTTTCAATAGCATGTATATGACATACTGATGGCTTCTAATGACAATGTATAGTTACAGAAGCAACTATTGTGGAAGCAACTAAGGGTTAGCTCATATCTCATTTTGACATAAATGATATGGGTAACACATCATATATCATATCTCTTTCTCTCTCAAAAATAAGATGGTTGTGTTAACGTGGTATGTTCTGGAGAAATATAAGGTTGACATTTGGTTGAAAGACAAAAAAAATGAAAATCTGGTAAAATTCTTCCACATGGCATTTTGTTGAAGTGATGTATATTTTGTAATGCTTGGTGTAATATGAGTATGCATCATATATCATATCTCTTTCTATATCAAAAATAAGATGGTTGTGTTAACGTGGTATGTTCTGGAGAAATATAAGGTTGACATTTGGTTGAAAGACAAAAAAAATGAAAATCTGGTAAAATTCTTCCACATGGCATTTTGTTGAAGTGAGGTATATTTTGTAATGCTTGGTGTAATATGAGTATGCATCCAGGTAATAATAGCTCATTCGTTTATTGCTAATCATATGATATTTGCTGGAGAATCAAAAGGTCAAGCATGTGTTAGGTTGCACAAGAAGAAATGTGAAAGAATCACACTCCTTTTCAAGACAATTAAAACTCTTTACAGAAGAAAATTTTCAGTGAACTGGAAAGTGTGTCCAGATAGTCATCACTTATCGTGTGGCCTTTCTGCTTTGCCTTGCTTTCTTTCCTATGCCCAGACGGTGTATTCTGTATTTCGACTGCCTTAAAATGAACATGATGGGATCAAACTTTTTAGTTACTTATTGGCAGAATCTCTGATAATGAGCAAAATATTAAGGCGCATAGGCGAGAACTGCACACCTGAACTGCACACCTTTCACTAAATGTTATGCAAGCAAGAAAATTACAGTAAACACTCTATCCTTCAGAATTACACCAAGCATTACAAAATATACCTCACTGCAGCCATATATACTATTATTCATGCAATTAAATTTCAATATGATGTGGTATAAAATGGTAACACCTGCACCATTTCATTTTCGTGCAACCAAAATTCTGCTCTACTTTTATATAAATACTGGAAATTCAAATGGGCCATTTGACCTCATCTTGATGCCACTGTTTATGTGCAGTACACGATTGTAGTTATTATCATTATATTCTCACAATTCTTAAGTATTGTAAAGGAATAATGAGGGTCATCAGTCAGATACCAAAGCAACTTTACTCTGCCTACTTTTATTAGATTTATAGCTATGCGTATTCTAGTCAAGTGTATATCTATCCTGTAGGATTGTAAGCTTCTTCAAGTTATCTAGCTTTTTCTCGACTTTTCTCCTTCCCTTCTCTTTAACCTAGATGGAAGTACTCTTTTGTATTGAATGTACACGTGTAGGTTAACTACTGGATTTGTAGCTATTTTATATTCCCTTAAGAACAACATTTTGTAAATGAAAAAAGAGCAGCAGTCTTAACCTTTTTTATATTTTCAAGCTTCCTTTTGCACTACATGTGCACTGTTTCAGGAGACAATTATGAACTTACCACATGGATCTATTAATTTGTTCTCTTAAATGTTGAAGAAGCATTTCCGAATATTTGTTTGACATGTACATATTACCAATGAAGAGGGCATGGCTGCCATTTTATAATATGAAACTTCTTCCCGGCTTCATCCCAAAAACATCGATGGTTCATGATCTATGTTCACGCTAAGGGGATGATAGTTGACGATGAGTATGTGATTATGTGCTCGGCAAATATCAATCAAAGATCTTTATCAGGTTCCAGAGACACTGAGATAGCGATGGGCACATACCAATCTCATCACACATGGGCAGAGAAGATAGCACATCCTCGTGGGCAGGTTCGTGACCTTTACTTCTCGCGTAAAACCTTCTATCATCAAAATTATATTCCGTCAGCATTCAACTTTCAGGGAAGTGTGCATGCTTGGAAGTTAGGAGTATGATGACATTATCTTAGCGTGGCTTAAAAAAGTTGATTAGCTTTGTTAAAATGTTTGCCTTGTCAGCGTAGGCTCTAAAGACATCCATCAGTTTAAATTTATCGCAACTCTATATTGATGTTAATTTTTAGAAAAAAGCGTCCTCATGAAGTGTCAGAGCAAATTTAGATTTGTGAGAATAATTAGAAAGTTAGTTGTTTTCTCTCTTTTCTAAAACCTAAAATGAAAGTTTGAGGTAGTTTTGTGATTATAGGTAGTTTTATGAAATTAAGCCTCTCTTATGTGTCTATGTAAAAAGTAACTTAAATTAATGTTTGGGCGTATTCTTTCTCACTGACTTTTTTGTCATAACCAAAAGTATCTGCATAGTATGTATCCAACTAAATCTAAATCCATATCAATGCAGGTGTCGAGTTTGATATTCTAAATGTCTTTATCCCTTTCCGGCGCTTCTAGTTTGAAATACTACTATGGTAGAACCATAATTGGTTTTTATATGCCCTTTTTACAATCCTATATGAATGTTTTAATTCAGATCAGGATATAACTTCTGTTTATTTTCCGCCCTTTCTATTAGGATAAAACATAAATATAGACCGACATCATGAAATTGAATTTGTAAGCAGGAATTAAGTACCTTGCTCTGCTTGAGCATTTGTGAACAATATCATTGTTCCTGCTCACATATTCGTAGAAAACAAAAGGAATACAACTGCAGTAGAAGATATATTTGCTTCTTTCCCCCTCTTCTGCGCCCTTATTTGGATATGTTTAATTCAGGGAAGGATAATTCCTAAAGTTCATTTTCCTTGTTATAAGTGAAACATCCATAAACCCCGGGAAAAAAATCTAAAAAACTGAGTTTATAAGAATGAATCTAAATAGTTTGCTTTGGCCCACAGTTTGCAAATGTTGGGGCTTAATGATGAAATACGGTTATGTATGTTGATGTGATATTACGGTGAGTCCTGTCAGCCTAATGCCTGGAAACAACAGGTAAATCATATAAAGATCCTAAAGGTGGAAGCATTTGAAGGATATATCCGAAGCATTTGCTTTCTAATGGCACCGAGACATGTTAACAGATAGTTTTTGCATACTTTACAAGCTTATTTTGACATGACAAATATTTAGAAGCTTGTTTTTTTGCTTGCAGTAGCTGTTTTCTATCGAGTGGCATGCATGCACATGCGATATCCGTGTCCTCCAGTCTTTTTTGTTACAAGAATTCCCCAGTGTCATTCTATTATGAGGCTGATACCGGAAGTTCCTCCATGGCTTTTTTGTGTGAGCTGTTCGTCTCCAGCAGTCCATAAGGATTAGGTTCATCAAATTTCTTCATTAAACAAAGTTTATCAGAAATATATGAGTTTGGACATGCGCTAGGTATATAATTTGCCAACAGAAATACCACAATTTGTCAAATACATTGGTATTATAATTACTGGTGATCGCTACCAACTATTGTGTCACTCGTGGAACAAATCCTACTAATTCCATGATATCCCAAAATGATACATCACACACTGAGATTGCCAATGGAGCACGTGGTTTTGCTATAAAGTGCTTGCTGGTTGAGGGAATGCAGATGAAGTTTGATACCATCATTTTCTGCACATGACACCAAGCCTTCAATCATTGTGAGACTGGTGGGGGTTGATGTTGGTATGTTATCATGTAGATGATCGAGGGGTATATTTATGTTTATTCCTACTTTACTTGGAAAATAGTATGATTTGTGTGAAATTACAAAATCATAACAGCTGTTCAAGACGTGATCGTGGTGGATATCAAGTATACGTTGATATTATGTGTTTAAGCTTCTTGTATCTCATGGAATGGTTTTGTAAATTAAACTGCAGCTGATGGTCTTGTTGTGCTGTTTTCCTGCAGGTTTACAAGTTGATATGTCCAGTCAGTTTATTTTGAAGGGCTAAACAGCAAAATTTGATGAAGGGTACAGTAGCGAACAAATGTTGATGCCGCGCAATGATAAGAATGTAGTGTGGTTGGCTGTAGTTATCCGAGCAATGGGTCTCACTTGCTCTCTGCAGCCATAACATATTTTGGTCCAAAAAGAGAAACAGAATCAGTAGAGATGGATTTAGATGGGCTTGACTTGTTCAATGGAGAAGGGCTTGAATGAATTTCTTGGAGAGAAACGAGGGAGACCAAACTAACATGGACAGGTGGAGACAAGTGGATAAAAATAATCAATGTGGCTGCCCCTAAACTTGGGATAGATGCTTCTTCTTTGATGCCTCATTTTTAGGGAAGAAAATGTCGTATTATCGCCTTTTGCTGGCATAGCTAGAATGATTGGGATTCCTATCGCCTTTTTTTAGCTGACAGCTGACTCGGAACAATGAAACGGATACTAAAAAAGCAGCAACCAAAGGCGCATAAGCAGCACAAAAAGGCCAATCTGAAGAAAGTTGATGTTGATATCTCACTTTATTGCCAGAGCTTGAAGATGAGCACTCACACTCTATCTTCATTGCGATACAAGGATACACATATAAAGATTTAACTGTGGTCCATATAATCTTGCAATGGCTACGGCTGGTGCTTGAGCTTACCGAGAGGATCGTTTGTTACTTCATTCGGAAAATTGATCAGCATGTGCATTGGTTGAGAGATCACTCGGACAGACTTCCTGTCGTACAGAACAAGTAGATTTTGTGTTGGAAATTGTTATTTTTCACTAGGTTTCGCCTTTTTTTGTACCAAACAGTCAACTCCCTTGGTGTAGGATTTGCTATCCCTTTTCCTTTCTCTTAAGAACATGGATAAGAGCTAGTTTTGTTACATTTTGGCATGTATTCCTGTTATCTGCCATGTTAAAAGAAAATCTCTACTTGAAAGTCTTTTGCCATTAAAAGATAAAACCAGGATTCTGCACCGTTCTGAATCTGTGTTTGGGAATATTAATTTTGCACGAAGAAATTTGTTTGATTTTTTCTTTTTTTTAAAAAAAATTGAACATTAGCCACGGACTGGCCGTGGCTAATGCGTATTAGCCACGGCCATTCCGTGGCTAATGAGTATTAGCCACGGCCAGTTCGTGGCTAATGCGTATTAGCCACGGCCAGTCCGTGGCTATTGACTGGTAGTAGTGCATAGCTCACGCCCTTAGCGTAGACGTCGAATCCTAGCTCGCGGGAGCGGCAGGATGAGACGTTGGGAGTTATCGTTGCAAACTTAGTGCTCCCGGAGTCGGTCAGTGTTAATGGACACGGGAGTGCCCATTGACCAAACCCGAGAAGTCCGGCGTATCATCCTGGGCAACGACCGGAATATCGGGCCCATTAGACGCTGGTACCACTTTCAGAGGCAACGTTTCACCATTAGACTCTAATTCCGATCGCTATCCTACCCGTAGGTCGTATCGGTGAGAATCGCACGATAGGGTGGAAACCAAAGTCCCGGGTTTTCTCGTTATATTGTTTATCCCTCGCATTCAATTTTCCGGGACAACCCATCATCCGATTCGGGCTAGCTCACCCATAGGGTAAATCCGATCCTTCTTGGCACAAGCACAACCACGCCTCCCTGAGTTTGACCCCCAAGCCACACTACGACACCGTGCGCTTACGGTTATAAATATTTAAATCTCACGCCCCCAATCATATATTGCACACATTCAGACGCGCATAACCGGGGGACGTCAAGCTTTATGGCATCGTTGCCGGGGATGCAACGTGCTTGTTATTTTAGGATTTCATGAACCCTTTTGTCTAGCTCAAATCTCTGCCCCGCGATAATTTTCGCATTCTTCTTTTTCCATTTTTATTTTTATTTTCTTATCTTTATTTTTTTATTTTATCTGTTTCTTTCCCACTTTGCGCTTCACGGGTGTTTGTTGTTTTTAATGCGCAGGAGTTCAAGAAGTCTTGACGACTTGATTCCCGTTGATCCAGAGATAAACGCCACCCTAAGGCGTCTTGCCGCATAGAAGCGAAGAAGAGAAGAGCCGAAAACCATAGGGGAGAACACCCCACCTCACAAGTCCCTGCTGGAGTACTCGATGCCATCCATCGAGTCCACCTCCACCATCTGTCCTCCTGCTATTACGGCGCAAAGCTTCGAGCTTAAGCCATCTTTGGTGACGTGGATCCAGCAGGATCAATTCTCGGTGGCACCCATGGAGAGCCCCATCGAGCATTTGGACTCCTTCTTGGAGAAATGTGACACCTTCCGGATAAATGGTGTCACAACTGAGGCGATCCGCTTGAAGCTATTCCCCTTCTCCTTGAGAGATAAGGCCAAGCTGTGGCTTAGGGGGAAGGACCCTAATACGTTCAACACCTGGGAGAAGCTTTCAAACGCTTTTCTGACGAAGTTCTTTCCTCCGGGGAAGACCATGAAGCTGAGGAGTGAGATCTCCTCCTTCTCCCAGGCCAGCCACGAGTCTCTGCATGAAGCCTGGACCAGATACAAAGAGATGCAGTGGAGATGTCCCCACCAAGAGCTCCCCAAGTGGCAGATCATAAATCTGTTCTATAATGGGTTGAGGGACGATTTGAAATCTTCCATGGACGCCGCGGCTGGAGGGTCCTTCATGTCCCGAAGCGAAGAAGATGCCGGACAGATTCTGGAAAATATGGCATCAAACAATGAGAGGTGGTGTGACGAGAGAGCCACACCTAGATCTGGGGGTATCCACAGGGTCGAGAACGTCGACAAATTATCCAGCAAGTTTGACTTGCTGTCGACCCATATCTCCGCATTGATGGTAGGAGCCGGTGGTGCCGGTACACAACATGTTGCGGCGGTGGAAGCCGAAGTCTATGGAGAATTCGACGGTGGTGACATCTCACCACCGTTGGACCAAGCGAGCGCACTATTTTACAATCCTACAGGGAATGCGCCTTTTCCACCACGGACTAGCTCCAACCCGGCCTACTCTCTGAACAACCGGAACCACCCCAACCTTAGTTACCGGGCACCATATCAGCAGCCTCCACTTCAGCAGTAGCAACAACAGATATATCAGCCGGCTAGGCCTCATCAGCTGCAGTTTCAGCAGCAGCAACCTCCACATCAATATCAGCAGTATGCTCCTAAAAATTAGCAACCCGTTCAGCAGCAGCAGCAATATGGCCAACAGAGGGCCATCTCTCCGGTTGAGTCCCTTTTGACTCAATATATATCCAACCAGGAGAAGATAAATTTGAAGCTGGAAATGGGACACCGGGCTCTCACGGACCAAGTAACCAAGCTGGGGTTACAAGTGGCGAACCTTTCTAGGTCGTAAAACTTGTTGCCGCCACAACCGGAGGTGAACCCAAGGGGAGCAAATCAAACTTTGGCACTCATGCATGAGCATGCGAATGTGTCTGCTATCGTGTTGAGGAGCGGAACACAAATCCCCATGAGAGTGCCCCGAAAGGAACCAGAAGCACCATTGGTCGTGGAGCGACCGATTGAAAAATTGAATGACGCCGGTGCTTCGTCGCCAAACCCTACAAATCCGGAGGGAGTTCCTGAAGAGGAGAAGAAAAAGGATGAGGAAGGGAACCTCAGAGTGTTCAAGCCCGTTGTGCCTTTTCCACAATGGTTAGCCCAAGCCAAAATAGACGAGAAGTATGGCAAATTTTTTTCCATGGTCAAAGATCTAAGCTTGCAAATCCCCTTCCTTGAAGCTATAGAGATCATACCATCCTACGCAAAATTCCTCAAGGATTTGGTGACAAAGGGTTCTAGAAAGGAGAAGGTCGTTCTGACGGCAGAATGTAGTGCTCTTATCCAGCAAGCAAATCCTCCTAAGCTTAAAGACCCGGGGAGCTTCTCTATCCCTTGCACGATCGGGGAGGTAAAGATACATTGTGCGCTCGTCGATCTTGGAGCGAGCGTCACTTTGATGCCCTTGTTGCTGTATAAGAGGATAGGAATGGGCGACTTGGAGCCCACCGGAATGACCCTACAGCTTGCAGACCGCTCGGTAAAGTATCCGGTGGGGGTTGTAGATGACCTCCCTGTCAATGTTAGAGGGGTGCATGTGCCGGTCGACTTCGTCGTCATGGACATGCATGAAGATGCACACACACCCATCATTCTTGGACGGCCTTTCATGGCCACTGCCGATGTCTTGATAGATGTGAAAAATGGGAAGCTTTCCCTAAACGTCGGTAACGAGAAAGTCGAAGTTGACTTGGGGTTGTCAATGAAGCACCCCGATCCCCCGGATGATCCAATATGCAATGTGCTGGAGTTAGAAACAGAGAGAACTGTGGAGGAAAGCTCTTGGGAAATTCTTTCAAGAAATCCCCCCGATAGCTTGGGGGGCTCAGAAGAACCAGTCGGCCCGAAGAAGAATGATGTTGCTGGGATGACGGATGCTGCACACACGATCCCTCCCAGATTCCCAAAAGCTCCTCCTATGAGGAGAAAAGGCAAAGAGCCCATGGGGCTCACCGGGGATGAGATCCGGGTCCTTAAATGAGTGCCGGTGGACGCCAATATGAAGGAGAAGCCCCCGGACCCCGTCAACAAAGATAGGGTGGTCGAGCAAGTTTTCTTGTCGCCACCGACTACACCAAAAGCTACCAGCCCTGGAGCTGAAGCGATGCCAGACTTTGATCATCATCCGTATCGCCCACCTTGAACATCATCAACAGGCGTCGAGCTAACGACGTTAAACAAAAGCGCTTCATGGGAGGCAACCCATGCTCTAAACCTTTGTTTCCAATTTTTAGGACTATTTTTAACTTTATTTTATCTATTTTAATAAATAAATCCAGCCGCAAGAACTTCCGTTGAGGGACTTAGGCCATTTGTGGACTTTTGCAGAAAACAAGGCCCCAACCGATCGGTTGATAACTCAACCGATCGGGTGGGATGTATCAGCTGCTGGCCGTATCAGTCGCTCAACGAACCAATCGGGTGAAGATATGCGAGACCGGTTGGAAGACCAGGTGAACTGGGGCTGAAGTCTCGAGAATCTTTGGGAAATGATCAACCGATCGGTTGATACGAAGCGTGATCGGGTGACAGACCGGGTGAGCTGTACCAAACTCTCAGGAAAATTTGTGGAGCGGCCAACCGATCGGGTGAGTTATCAACCGACCGGTTCGCCTGTAGCGTCTCTTCAGCTGAAAATCTCGACCTAATAGTCAACCGATCGGGTGACAACTCACCCGATCGGTTCGTCTTAAACCCTATAAATAAAAACCCCCCACCCGTTCATTTTCTCGCCCGATCTCGCAGATTTCACCGTCGTTTCGTCTCCCCCTCTCTCCCAACGGCCAGAAATCTCTCCCCCACGACCTCCACTTCCCATTTAGCCTCTCTCTCCACCTACCCCTTCCATCTCTCCATCGTTTTCTCTCTCTCTCTCTCTCTCTCTCTCTCTCTCTCTATCCCATTTCGCTTTCTTAAGCCCTAATCCCCCCCATTTTCGGATTTTTGGCTGAAGAGAACTACCGCGGCTCCACACTCCATCCAATTGCACGGTGTTGGGGTCAAATTCAAGCAAGGAACTCCAACCGCTGCTGGGTAACTTCGCTCCACTGCTCAATTTTACTTTTTACGCTAGAATTTCTACTCGTTTGATTGTTTGTGTGTGCGTGATTTTATCGTGTTCTACACTCATTTACATCACACATACGCACCCACTATGGCCCGGGATCGTGATAAGGGGAAGGGTATCATGCGGGAGGAGGAACCGTCTCGAAAGAGACTCAAACAAACACGTCCTCCTCCCAATACACCACGTGCACTATCACTAGCCCTCCCCCACCTTTTATCCCCCCTGAGGACCCAATGATGTGCCTGCATGGGTATCAATTTAGGAACCAAGAGCACAAAGACTTCTACCATAGACTTGATGCTTGGGGGCATCTGTCGACCAAGTTCGCCCACACCCAATCGCTTATCGATCTCGGTGTCTTCACCGAGGTCGAGACTCTTTTCGCGAACTTAGGTTGGTTAGCCTTCCTGAACACCACTGCGGTGTCTTACCCGTCCGTCACACTAGAATTTCTTTCCTCACTTGTTTGTGAGTCGGGCTCGACCGTCATTTTCCGGGTGCGTAACAAAACCATCCGCACCAACCTGAACACGATCAACAATATATTTGGTTTCCCCATCCTTGGGGACGACGCTATCCGACACTACGGATACCCACCCGAATTCGACGTCGATAACTTTTGGTTCCGCCTCACCATACTCCCTCGCTATCCCCGAGGTAAGGCTAAGGCCTCCTCAATCATCCATCCTATATTCCGTCTGGCCCATCGAATCATATCCTCTGCATTTTCCCCCAGGGATGAGTCAGGCACCGTGACCATCCCTGATCTTTTCATTCTATGGGCCATGACTTTCCCTTTCGTTCGAGACGATGATGGGATTAGCTTTAGGGCCCCTACTGTTCCCGTCCATGCCGGCGACTGGCTTATTTACAAGCTCCTCGAGATTAGTCGGGCCAACAAGGGCAAGCTTTGCTGTGGGGGAATAATTACTGTCATTGTTTCTTGTCCCCGATTTAATATCCACATCCCCCGAGGTCTTCCTGTTGCCGCATGACCCTCACATCTAGATCTTGATGTCCTGCGGCATATTCATATGATTAAGCCCCGCCCTGATCGTCGTTTCGATTTCAACTATGGCCACCCCCAGCCCCCTACACCATTCTCCCCAACCCCGCTCGCATGACTATTGCTGTAGTGGCAAATTGGACTTTTCCGCCCGATCCCGAGTTTCTAGCGGGGTTGCGCCTTCCTTTCTTTCCCCCGGACGCACGCAGACCACCTTCCCCTGTCGCCCGCTTAGGCGAGCAGGATATTCCTGTGTCCCGGGGAGATATCAGGGCTGGCCCGAGTCACACCACCCGTGCTCCTGGCCTTATCACTGCTGAGGATCTTTCTGCGGCCATCTCCGGCCTTGTGTCCAGTGCCGGCATGACCATTGCCGCCGGCACTACTTCCACATCACTTCCTGGCACCACTTCCGCTTCACGTCAGTCTGCTTCTTTTGGTCACCGCCAGGCCTCAGATCGTCTTGCTCTCGAGGCCGAGGTCGCAGCTCTCCGTGCTCTTGCCACGTCCTCTGTCCCCTCGGACCCATCACCGTCCTCCTTTCTCACTCACCCACATTTTCTCACACTTGAGAGGAACATGGCCGCCATCCTCTGCCTTCTCACTCACGTCCACGGACCACCACCACCCACACCACACCCCTCACCACCACCTTCACCCCCTCGGCGATCATCTCCCCCATCCACATCTATTCCCATCCCCGTATCCACTTCTCCTCTCACGACCACTTCTGTCGCCCCCACACCACCTCCTCCCTCATCCATCATCACTCCATATGTGCGCCGCCAGAAATTGCATGTGCGCTCCAGATCACTCCCACCGCCATCCACTACCGTCACCACCACATCTTCTCTCCCCATTTCTATCCCTTCTACCACCGCCTTGATCGCCGTACTTCCACCACCATCCACCTCCACCGACACTCCACCCATCATTCACACCCCCACTGCACCTATTCCTGCACCTCTTTCCCCACTTCTCCGCACACCCCCCGCCTCCCCCGACCACACATCCATACTCTCTTCTGGGGAGGACGAGGACTCCCCATCTCCTACTTTTTGATTTCATTTTGTTTTTTGACCTCCCCCTTGCATATCTCTGCAATTTCACGATCACATCATCTTGCTAGCATTGTCATGTCGAGCTTGGGGGAAGTCAAATTTTTTGGGCGTGCTGTCGTGTGTCATTTTTCTTGTGTGTTTGTTTCATTTGTTGTGTCATGTGTTTTCTATTTTTATTTTCTGTTTATATGTCATGTGGTGTGATTTTTCTTTTCAGTTTCGTTTGTGTGTTTTCCTTGTTTTTCATGCCTCCTTTTGTGTCTGTGCGTATTCCCCCCATTTTCATTACCCTCCCGTATTTAATTCTATTGCATTGAGGGCAATGCAAACTTCAGCTTGGGGGAGTCTCACTTTGTGCGTCATTTGTGCTCTTTTTCTTCGTTTTTGAGTCGTTTTCCATCGTGTTTTTCTTTTTTCTTCTCATCTTTTGTTTGCTCTCTCCTAGAGATGACCCCATATGATGAATTGCCACAAAATCACACACACCTAGCATGGCATCGATAATCACATTCACTTACCCTAGGATATCGAGTCCTCTTGCATTTCATGCATCGTGGGTCCACTTAGCTTTTTGTGAGTCGTGCGTCGTGCCAAGCTGTGTGGTGTGCTTTTACTTTGTGATTGTGTTTTATATAACTGTCCAGGAATGACCCCTAGATTATCATGCTTCGATTTGAATATGCGGTATTTGTTTCTCCTGTCTGCTTCTGCATGCTATATATATATCGTATACTTCATTTCGCATATGTCGGGATTCCACAATTAAGGACTAGGATAACCCATTTAGCCCATTCTCTAATTAGCGAGAATAGTTTCCTTTGCCCAAGTGTTTAGATTCCGATTTCTTTTTTATTTTACTTGGTGCAAATCCCCTCGTCGTGTACTGTTCTCCCACTTGGGAGAGTACACATGTGTATAGCCAAAAAACCCAAAAATCCAAAAAAAAAGAGAAAAGAAAAGAAAACCCAAAAAGAAAAGAAAAGAAAAAAATTGTATAGCCAAAAAGCCAAAAATAAAATACAAATCCCCAAAACCCAAAAAAATTCCCGTGTGAATATTTTTCCTACTTACCGAGAATAAAGGGAAGGCGAGAGTTTGCATCGAGTGTTCTACTCCACATCATCTCAACCCCCATCGTTTTCGAAAACACTTGGCTTAGGAACTTTTTAGCTATTATCTAGGCTATAGTGTGGTGATTTCCTTAACCCTAGTTGTGGAGTCCCTGACGCATGATATGTTTCGATTCTCGCTCTATTCTCATGCATGCTTGAGCTATATATTCACCGCTTAATTCGAATCGAATCGATATTTGGGTTATTTCTTGGATTTGTGTATATCGAGCTTTATTGCACATCGTAGATAGTGACACCGACTGCTAGCACACGACCACACTCACTCGCGCTTCACCACGTGGGCCCACAGAACTTGTCTGGACTTGTATTCCTTGGTTTAGTGATGTGATTTGACGTTTGCCTGCTTGGTGTGTCGTTTTTGGTTTTGTTGGCCCTGACGGGCGATCTAGGATATAGAGTTCTCTTTTTCTCTCTTTCTCTCTATTTTCTCCCTCCGAGCTCCTACTCTCACTCGTCTTCCTCGAGGACGAGGAAGGGTTCAGCTTGGGGGATTTTGACGTGCGTTTATATTTCATATATTCACGCACGTTTTCTTTTGTGTTTTTCCGTTGTTTTCCGCCGTCTTGTATTCGTTTTCTCGTGTTTTCTTGTTTTCTTTCACTTTTTCGTGTTTTCGTATTTTGCAGGAGTTTACCAGTGTAGGGGACATAAAACGATGATATCATGAGTCCCCGTAGCAACGGGAGGAGTCACGCGTGATCCAGGGGGTCAAACGACGAAGATCGCATCTTTCAGCCCCTCACCCGACCGGTTGGTCACTTCCAACCGATCGGGTGATGCACGCGTGCACCACCCGGACACAAGTTGGAGCGGCCAAGAAGTCACCCGGTCGGTTCAGAGACCGGTTCAAATGCCCCAACTCTCTGGAATTTGATGCTGAATGCCAACCGATCGGGTGACCTTCACCCGATCGGTTCACCTGTAGCTGATTCTCTGAAGCCAAGACACGGAGAGATCAACCGACCGGTTCACCCGGCGGCACAAAGATCCAACCGATCAGCTTCAACCCTCTACCGACCGTGCCGTGTGACCGGGTGAAGTCCCGTGCTGAACTGCTGAAGAAACGAAGCAGGTCACCCGATCGGGTGATATCGTATTCTATATATATGACCCCTAGGTTTTCCAGAAACGGGAGTTGTTATTTTTTCAGATATTTGTAAGTCTTCCGATCTTTGTTAAACTTTAATATAGTGTTATTAGCATTACTCTTACTGCCTTTCAATCGCTTGATCGTGTTTCTAACGGTCGATTTCGATTTAGATTGATTTTTACTAAATATGGTGAGTAGTTCCCAAATCTGGGATTTTGGTGGAAACCCCTTCGTGGGCTCTTCCCGATGCGTCCATAGGACTAGGAAATCGATAGGAATTAGGAATCTACCGGTTACGTGGGGTATTTTATTGTCATCGGCGGGAAAAAGACCGCCTTTGATCGTTGGGCCAAGGGGGAATAAACTTGGCGGTTAACTCCCTAGCCATAGCTTACGCCCTTAGCGTAGACGTCGAATCCTAGCACGCGGAAGCAGTAGGATGAGACGTTGGGAGTTATCGTTGCAAACTTAGTGCTCCCGGAGTCGGTCAGTGTTAATGGACACGGGAGTGCC
Source organism: Scilla litardierei (assembly GCA_030789695.1). Classification (NCBI taxonomy): domain Eukaryota; kingdom Viridiplantae; phylum Streptophyta; class Magnoliopsida; order Asparagales; family Asparagaceae; genus Scilla; species Scilla litardierei. The sequence goes on from JAULAV010005930.1 coordinate 37,833, forward strand.
CACTGACCGAACCCGGGAAGTCCGACGTATCATCCTGGGCACCGACCGGAATATCGGGCCCATGGGACACTGGTACCACTTTCAGAGGCAACGTATCACCATTAGACCCTAATTTCGATCGCTATCCTACCTGTAGGTCATATCGGCGAGAATCGCACGATCGGGTGGAAACCAAAGTCCTGGGTTTTCTCTTTATATTGTTTATCCCTCGCATTCAATTTTCCGTGACAACCCATCATCCGATTCGGGCTAGCTCGCCCATAGGGTAAATCCGATCCTTCTTGACACAAGCACAACCACGCCTCCCTGAGTTCGACCCCCAAGCCACACTACAACACCGTGCGCTTGCGGTTATAAATATTTAAATCTCACGCCCCCAATCATATATTGCACACATTCAGACGCGCATAACCGGGGGACGTCAGCTCGCCTGGGCCAGGCGCCCTAAACCTGGGCACCCAGGGCACCGGGAGCCCTGGGCCTGGCCCAGACGCCCAGGGCACCTGGCGCCCGGCCCAGGGCCCAGGCGCCCTGGGCCTGGGTAGGCACCCAGGCGCCCTGGGCGCCTAGCCCAAGCCTAGGCAGCACCTAGGCTGGCTAGGCCAGGTGTCCAGCCTGGTCTGGGTCCTGCCCAGGCTTGTGCAGTGGGGCCCGCACCTTGGGTTTCAAACCCTAGGTGCAGAATTTCATATGACGGCTGTTTTGTGCGAAAAAGGACTTTTGGGCTCATCTTTTTACGATCAATTGGAGGGTTAAACGGACTCCGATTAACTCGCCATTTTTTCCTACGTGTTCACCGTTCAGCGCTCTTCGATTTGATAGGTTGTATTAAGATCGAAGCTCAATGGTGAGAGAGTTAAAATTCATGGAAGTTTGGCCTTTATGAAAGTCAAACTAACTTGAATTTATTAATTACTAAACATTAGTCCCACATCGGAAGTGGAGTAAAAGGGAGGGGTCAGCCGCTTATATAAATAGGGGCATGCCCCCTTTCTCTAAACTCGTTCCAAGCCCTAGATCTGAGCGGCTCCCAAAATGTTGGAGCACGCTTGGATCTAAGCTAAATTAATATTCTCTTCTCCCCAATTTTCTACCTTGCTCCTGAAGGGCTCTACCAAAACCACGAAGGAGTTCAGATCCGATCCGGAGTCATGGCAGAGGTTCACATTCAGGTGAAACTTTCTTCGGCGTATGGTTGGCTCAGCGACAAGGGGATTGCTTGCCTCGGGACACGGAGCAGTTCGAGGATTGGTTCGGCACGGGACGGGGAGCGGCGTGGAAGACGGTGTGGTACACCTTGCCTGTACCAAGGCAAGGTTTCGGGTATGTAATTTAGAAGCTTTCTTTTAATTATGTCGCAGTAGCTTAGATCCTTCTTGGGATGGTCAGATCCACCTCAAGTTGGCAGAGATCCTGGCTAAGGGTCTTGATTTTCCTTAGGGCTTTGCTAAATTGTTTAGCGAATATCTTCTTTTTCGCTGCTTTCTTTTTGATTCTGTGGTCCGTCCGACTTAGGACGGGCACAGAAAGTGCCCTAGGGTCCAACAAAACCCAACAAATAATATAGATGGATGAATGGGGTTATGCCTGATAGACAATTTTGAATGATATGTAAGACATCCCTGTTGGATATCGAGTCTCCACCACATGGTTTATTTTGATGATGAGCATCATATTATGGTACTAATGCTTTCATTGTGTTTGTGTGTAGGAAGTGCATTTTTAATGAAGGTGATGGAGCATGTAATTTTTGTAATGCCCTGCTAAGCTACTGCACAAGTACTAGAGGGGGGGTGAATAGTACTTTAAAATAATTAAGAGGCTAATTCCTAATTACCTTGCAATCTCTACCAATTAATGCGAAAATGCGGAATAGTAAATAATCGACAACAAATAAGACAATCGCAAACAAGCAATATTACTGGGTTTGGATCCACCCAAGTCTCTCCGACTTGTTCCCGGTGATCCTACGTCCCAACCACCCGGATCCCCTCCGGATACTTGAGTTAGAAACCCTAACTCAAGATTTCCACTATGAAATACTTGTGAAGAACCTTCACCAAGTCAAATCATACACAAAGGAAATTGTGACTCCAACAACCCGGGATCACAAACACACTCTCACAACCGAGAGTGAACACTTACAATATGAAAGTAAATGAAATAGAAATTGCTTACCAACAAAATCCTATGCCTTGAGTAAAACTTACGATTTAGGGCAAAACGGATTTTGGGGAAGATGAAGAGGCACCAAACCCTAGCTCCAAGATGAAGATCAGCGATGGAGAGCTATGAGGTTGTTGGTGACCTAGAATCAAGCACTTAGCTTGGAAGGCTCACAATCAATGAATCTCTCTTTTGAAATAAGAGTGAGAAGAGATTCAAGATTGGAATAAATGAGCTTTAATGAGATGGAATGAATTCTCTTTGATCTCTAAACTTCTCTTAATATCAGCCTTTAGTGCAATGAATGCAGCTCAACAAGTATATATAGGTTAGAGGAAAGAGAGAGAGAGAGAAAAACGTTTCAATTAAAGCTCCAACGACTCTATTCTGAACCAAACTAGTCGGTCAAAGAACAACCACTGACCGACTAGTTCATCAACTAGTCGGTCGGTCAATCAACATGAACCGACTAAGTGGTGAACAGGGAATAGGTCGAAGTTCAGACAAACAGAACTAGTCGGTCAAAGAACACTTGCCAACCGACTAGTTTCACAACTAGTCGGTCGGTGAGTCAACTTAGACCGACTAAGAGATAAAACACATAGTCTGAGTACAAATAGATTTAGTAGGTCCAAGAACAAAAGTTGACCGACTAGTTCATCAACTAGTTGGTCGCCAGATGAACATAGACCGACTAACGACAAACAGTAACTTGGCATGTACAGTAGAAGCTCAACTAGTCGGTCTAAGAAGGATCACTGACCGACTAGTTCACAAACTAGTCGGTCGGTGAGTCAACGTAGACCGACTAACTGTAAACAGTAAAGAGCTTAGAATTGAGAAGGCAAACTAGTCGGTCCAAGAAGCATTGCCGACCGACTAGATCACCATCTAGTCGGTTGGTTCTTCTTCTTGAACCAACTAACATGCACAAGAAGTCGCGAATCGAAGTGCGATGCTTCAGGAAAGTTAGTATGGACTTCTTACAAGTTCCTAGCTCTAAGATAGGAGCGTTATGAAGATTAAAACGTAAGACCTACTCAAGGCTTAACATTCTACGGAACGAAGCTAAAAGACATTAAATAAGACTTGACGAACCGTCTTCGAAAGCTTCGATCCGAATCTTCATGACTTCTAAAATGGTCCAAAAGCTTCAACGAAGCTTTAGGCATATGATCACGTGCTTTGAGAAGTCTCGAGATGTCGTTTTGGATGTTCATGTGAATTTGGCGACGATTTCCATAACTGCGCTCACAAAGAGTTAGTTCACGATATATTTATGTTTGTTCATCATCCAAAACCAAATCCGGGGAGTCCAATATCCAACATTCTCTCTCTTTTTGGTGATGACAAACCAACATAAATAATAATCAAAAATAATGATTCAAATGTAATTTACTTACTCTCCCTGCATTGATGACACGTTAATTCCAAAATGAATAATAATAATACGCATCAAGCAGACGAGTAAAGTATAAAAATGAGAATCCATTATTGAAATATCGGATTTGAAATCCAATTTTTATATCTTAACTCCCCCTAAATCTAACATATCAAGTTAAAATCTTGGAAAATGCTTAAATTATCATTTAGCACATGTCATTATTATATCTCTCCCCTTTTGGCATAAGTAAAAAGAGTGGGAGGAGATCAACGACAACAACAATGACTTCAAATAAAAGCACGGGAGTCGTAGAATACGACCACGGTCCAAATGACACCAAAGGGAAATACGAATTAAATCAAGGCGTGTCAATGAGACCAAAGTCGAAAATCGATAAATAACATCATCAAAACTCAAATTAATTTTACGAATTGAGTTATGGAATATACTCTCCAATATCAACATTCTTGGTTAATTTAGTGCATGGAAAACAATTCTATGTTTTCATAAAATGAATTCTATTTAACCAAGTATTATCGTCGAGCGACGAAATCAAACATCAGAGACATATAAAATATTAAATGTGCACAACATAATGAAATGTCAACATCGATGTATATATATATATAAATGAAGCATGAGTACATCAAAAATAATACATCACCGACATACATAACATCGATCCAACGATCGGGGCAAAAAATACAACATCATATCACACATATATCAGAGTATCACAAAACATATCGACATCCATCCAAAATACATCACAATACATGAAGATACATCAAAATACATCAAAATGTCAAAAATATCCAGAACCACACTCTATCCTACCCAATACTCTCTCACACTAGATCTATCATCCAAGGTGCATCGGAGAGTCCTCAAAGAAGCTCAAGAGGTAGCGGGAGGATCTGCAGCAGCAGCAGGCTCTGCAGGAGTGGAGGTGGTCACCGGATCAGCTGTAGTGTCCACGGGAGCGATGGTAGTGGCCTCGGGAGCACCAGTCGTAGCGTCCACCACAGGAACGGTGGCAACAGGAGTACTCTCGGGGTCACCAGCAGAAGAGGCAGTAGCTCCAGAAGTGCCCTCGGGGGCACGAGTAGAAAGACAAACAAGCTCCTCAATCTCATCCTCATCCAACTCCTCCTCGTCAGAGACTGACGGAGGGATCTCAATACCCAAACGTGAGGCGATACGAGCAAGTATCTCCTCAGTCCGAGCATAACAAGACTCCATACATCTCACTGAACGTACGAGCTCGTCAAGAGTGGCAGAGGGAGCAGCAGAGGCAGAGGCAGAGGCAGACGCTGAAGGGGTCGTCCTCTGAACGTGACGGAGCGCCGCAAGAGACTTCTTGACGGCCGTCGCATTCAGAGGGGGACCGAGAGGACGCTCATCGTCAGGTGGAAGTGTGACACGGAAGTGGCGAAAAACAAGAGTCAACAAGCATGGATATGGGATATGTGCAGACTTCGTGGACTTCCGAATACACTCAAAAGAATCCATCTTATCGAGTATGATCCGGGCCCAGTTAATCTCGCTACCCATGAAGATGGCGTAGATCAACTTCAGAAATGGCTGAGAAGGCAAAGAGGATGAGCCGTACTTAGGAAGTAAGCACGACTTCAGAATCAAGTTCAGGACCCAGCCATTGGGCTTGAATGACTTCGAGGGGACGCCAATCATGGCAGGAGGAATCTCATGGAAGATCTCAGAAAGAATGACCTGATCGAGAGAAGAGATGTCATCGACGAAAATATCTGAGGGGAGGAGGCCAGACGACGAACAACCAATCAACTCTCCTAAGACTTCTGCCGTGAGGACGATCGGTGTCCCCAAGACAGGAGTCTCAATTGAGTGGGTCGCGTTGTACTGACCCCGGATCCTATTGGCGTAGAAAAGCTTCACTAGGCGAGGGTAGGGATGTGGATTCGCCTTAGGGTCATATCGAAGATAATCGATAAGACCCGAAGACGACAGAAGATCTGCGAGGCCAGGGAAGTCACTAAACTGAATGAAATGCTCCAGAAGCAGTGGACAGTGTTCGATACGGTTGTAAGCCGCGAGACACAACGGGTCATCGCGACACAACGAGATATCGACACCGCCAACCGGCATCGGAGCCTTTCCCTTAGGCTGACGAGTACGGGGTCGGGAGCTAGACTCAGGTTGCCTAGGAGGAGGTGAGGGATCCCTATGGGTCTCAGTCTCGGGTATGTACTCGGTGTCAGAATCGGATGGAGGAGTGGGGGCACGGAGAGACATAGGCTTGGGCTTGGGCTGAGATTGGGCTCGGGGCTTCGCTGTCGCTGACCTCTTACGCTTAAGAGGAGGCGAAGACGAAGAAGGTTGGGTGGTCTTCGATCGGCGTTTAGGAGGGGTTCGCGTAGGTTGATCGGGATCCGTAGGGGATGGCTCTACGGTCATAGGCGAAGGGCTCGAAGGACGGATCGGAATACGGGTACGTGCCATAAGCGAAGGAAGACACGTAAGAAATCGAGAGATCGAATCGATAGAACCCTAAACAGCCCTAGCCGAAACCCTAGAAGGAGATTCTAACCCTAAGAGCTAAACCCTAACCCTAGAGAGCTAGAAAATGAACCCTAGTGAGCTAGGAGAGAAGTTTAGAACAAACCCTAGGGGAGATCGACGGAGAAACGGCCGGAGAACAATCGGAAACGGCGACGGGCGAGGGGAAGATGAACGGGCACGATGGGGTTTTGAGCTGGAGAGGAATTTTGATTGACTAGAAAAGAGTTTAGTCGGTCGGATTGAGTTATAAGTCGGTCGGGAGCTCAAAAGACGTAACTGTCCCCGTCACAATTAGTCGGTCACAGTTCAAGCACTGACCGACTAGATTACGATCTAGTCGGTCGGTCAATCAGCTTGAACCGACTAGTTGTAAACAGTAACTGAAGCCAAATTTCCTGACAAGATTTAGTTAGTCTAAGCTCATTCACTGACCGACTAGAATTGAATCTAGTCGGTCGGCCAATGAACTTGGACCGACTAAGAGAGTCCAAAAAAATTGAAAATTTGAAATTTTGATTTCTCTCCTAATCGCACTTGGAAGAAACATCAAAATACTCTCATTAATCATTATACTACCCCATTATACATCGAAAATCTGAAATTTGACGTTTACGAACACATCGAGCGAAAATTCCGAAAATTCAACAAAAATCCAGAAAATTTCAATTAATCTAGCATGAGCAAATATAAAGAATTGAATAGCATGCAAGATTACTAAATAAAATATGAATCCTAAATCTCGGATTCACCCATAATCCCCAATTCTCGACGTAACCGCACAAAGGAGTCTTCCTTTAAGGGTTTCGTGAAAATATCGGCGATTTGCTTCTGGGTTTCAACGTACACTAAAATGATGTCCTTTTTAGCAACATGATCATCTAAGAAATGGTGTCAGACATCTATGTGTTTCGAACGGGAATGGTGTACCGGGTTCTTAGAGAGACATATTGCACTTTGGTTGTCCACCATGATAGGGCAAGTATCACAGTTTATACCAAAGTCTTTAAGTGTGTGTCTCATCCAAAGAACTTGAGCACATGCGGCACTGGCGGCAATATATTCCGCCTCGGTGGTTGAAAGTGATACTGAATTCTGCTTCTTGGAAAACCAAGAGACAAGAGAATTTCCTATAAAATGGCAAGTGCCACTAGTACTTTTCCTGTCGGATTTGCATCCCGCATAATCTGCGTCACTATATGAGATTAACTCATACGTGCTAGATTTTGGATAAAGTAATCCAAAATCAAGTGTGTAACTTAGATAACGGAAAATACGTTTTACCGCTACTAAGTGAGATTCCTTAGGTTGAGACTGATAACGAGCACATACACATACGGCAAACATAATATCGGGCCTACTTGCGGTAAGATAAAGTAAACTATCATACCTCGATATAGACGAATGTCTACATCTTTTCTGCCCGCATCTTTATCAAGATGTGTAGTAGTGCTCATTGGAGTCTTCTTCTTGGAGGCATTCTCCATTCCAAATCGCTTTAGCAACTCCACCGTATACTTCGTTTGGTGGATGAAGATTGCATCATTCATTTGGTAAATTTGGAGACCTAAGAAATATTTGAGCTCACCCATGTGGCTCATCTCAAATTGATCCTTCATCACATTAGAAAACTCTTCGCAAAGAGCAAAGTTAGTAGCACCGAAAATGATATCATCAACATATATTTGAACTAAAATTATATCATTATTCGAGTACTTAACAAATAATGTGGAATCAACATCTCCCATTTTAAAACCCAAATACAAAAGAAAATTCTTTAAACGGTCATACCAAGCTCGAGGAACTTGTCTCAAACCGTAAAGTGCTTTCTTAAGTTTAAAAACATGATTTGGAAATTTTTCATTTATAAAACCCGGAGGTTGAGAAACATAAACTTCCTCAACAACATCTCCGTTTAAAAACGCACTTTTAACATCCATTTGAAATAATTTAAAATCCTTATGGCATGCAAAAGATAACAATAATCTAATTGATTCTAATCTAGCTACCGGAGCAAAGGATTCTTCGAAATCGATACCTTCCTCTTGCCGATAGCCTTGAGCTACTAACCGAGCTTTGTTCCGGATGACGACTTGATTTTTGTCGGTCTTGTTCTTGAAGATCCACTTTGTCCCTATGACGGTGTGGTTCTTCGATGGCAATGGAGCAAGCTCCCAAACCTCATTCCTCTCGAATTGAATGAGTTCCTCTTCCATGGTAAGGATCCAAGCGCTATCTTTGCATGCTTCATTAATATTCTTTGGCTCTATCGAGGAGGCAAAGGCAAAATGAGCAAAGTGATTGACTTGCGATCTCGTCTTGACACTATCATGGATATTGCCAATGACTTGTTCATGAGGATGGTCACGAACGGTATGAAGCCGTTTGGGAATTCCTTGATCACTAGGAACATTCTCAAAAACTTCATTAGTCCGGTTAGTATCAATAGAATCAATAGAGTTAGAATTACCAATTGAATCACATAAAATATCCATGGAGTCATCATCATGAGTAATTCTAGTTGGAACAAATCCTTCATTAAATGAAACATGAAGCGATTCCTCGATCGTTGAGGTTCGTTTGTTGTATATCCGGTAGGCTTTGCTACGGGAGGAATATCCAACAAAAATCCCCTCATCGGATCTTGGATCGAATTTGTCCAAACTACCATAAGTGTTCTTAATAAAACTTTTTGAACCAAAAACACGAAAATGTTTAACTTGAGGCAACCTACCAAACAACAATTCATAACAAGTTTGTTTAGTGTCGGGCCTCAAAAGTATTCTATTAAACACATAGCAAGCGGTATGTACTGCTTCCGCCCAAAATTGATGGCCAAGTTGGCTATCATCAAGCATAGTGCGAGCACACTCCACTAGCGTCCTATTCTTTCTCTCAACAACACCATTTTGAGGAGGTGCGCGAGGGAATGAAAAGTTGTGTGTAGTACCAACTTCATCACAAAATGTCTCAAAAGACTCATTCTCAAATTCCCCTCCATGATCACTACGAATAGTGACAATGGTGGTTCCAATGAGATTTTGTACTTTCTTAACAAAAATTCTGAAGTTTTCAAAAGCATCATTTTTATTACATAATGAAAATACCCAAGTAAACCTAGAAAAGTCATCAACGATGACAAGTCCATATCGTGCATTTCCTAATGAAGCAACTCTAGTTGGCCCAAATAAATCTAGATGTAATAGCTCTAGTGGCCGCTTAGATGAAATGCTTTTCTTAGGTCTAAACGACGATTTTGGAAGCTTGCCTCGTTGACACGAGTCACAAAAGCTTTTCTTTTGAAAGACAAGCTTACGGAAGCCTCTAATAGAATTTAACTTGGAAAGCTTAAATAGTGTTCCAAAGTTCACATGACCAAAACGTCGATGCCATAAGTGTTGTTCACTTGTGTTGGCAATGCGACATTGTTCATGTGATCTTGGAAGATCTAGGATGTATATATCCTTATGGCGTGTGCCGGAAAACAATACATCATTAGTATTTTTATTCAAAATATGGCACATTTTTTTCGCAAAGCTAACTTTGTAACCTTTGTCACAAAGTTGACTTATTGAAATAAGATTGTGGTTTAATCCTTTAACAAGGTAAACATCACATATTAGGGGTTTAGAAGGATTACCCACTTTACGAACACCTATGATGGTTCCACTCTCGTTGCCTCCAAAGACGACGTGGTTTCCTTTTGCAATGGGCACCACTCCGGAGAGCAATTGAGCGTCACCCGTCATGTGTTTTGAACACCCGCTATCGAGTATCCAATTCCCCTTGGAGCTAAATTTAAATTTGTTGCTCCTTTTCTTTCTCTTGAGTACCTAAAGATAGAAAATTTCATATCATGGTACCCAAGTTCATTGGGTCCAAAAGATTAGACCTTTGGAAGCCAAGTCCAATTGGACTTAGACTTCCCCACATAATTATTATTATGCACGACATTCGAAAAATAAGCATTCATGTAAACTTGTTTTTCATCCATAGTTGTGTCCTTTGGGCTCCAAATTGTGAAGATTTTGGGAGCCCGCATCCTATTGGGTGCATGCATGCGTTGTTGATTTCTACGTGATGCATGATGTGGATAGGCATAAGGAACATGATGGAATGTTGCATGATGAGAACTATTCATACGATGGTGTGGGTGTACATATGCATGTGGAGGAACACGTGCGTGAGGATGTCTCACATAGTGTGCACGTGCCCGTGAACGTGTAGCATAGAAATCATCATATGTGTGAGCCGGTGGAGTAGGACGTGTGTTCCTACGTGGCATGGTATTGGTGTACATGTAGGCATGACCCTTCTTTGGAGGTCCACCCAAAGTGAGTTTCTTTCCAAATGAAGGTGTGTACGAGTTGGAAGCACCATTAGTAGGTAAACTACCAATAGAGTGTTTGCTCCCACTCGTTGAGGCATCGGAAGTTGGCCTAACAAAAGTAGTGGCCGATTTGGATGAACTTCCCATCGTATACCCCAAGCCAATGTGGTGTTTGGCCGGAAATAAGTCATTTAGGATGTTATCCAAATGGTCCTTACCCTTATTGAATTTATTAATTCGGCCTAATGTGCACTCATATTTCTCAGTGAGAGAACGGAAAGAAGCATCCAAAGTGGATACTTGCGATGTGAGCACATAAACACGAGATTTGAGATTTTCATTATCAATACTCAAAGTCGAGTTTTGAGAAGTCAAATCCGCTATCTTGTGTTCTTCCGGATCCTCTATGCTAACATGTTCAAGTTGAGACTTGAGATTTACAATCTCATTTTTCAACTCTTCAACAACAGTGTCGTTGTTGGTGATGATAGTTTTAGGCGAGGTTTGGATGCTAGCTAAATCATCTTTTACTTTAGTATACCTATTTACTAACTTAGAGTATTTAGACCATAGTTGCTCATTAGCATTTCTAAGGTCATCCATGGTTACCTCATCGCCTTCGTTGTCGCTATCATTGGAGAAAGATCCTTGTTCATTTTCCTCTCGTGCCATGAAGCACATGTGTGCTTACTCCACTTGCTCATCATCCGACTCTCCACTAGACGAATCCTCGGAGTCGAAGAATGTCCCTACACGCTCCTTTTTGTACCCTTTCTTGTACTTCTTGAACTTGTCGAACTTCGGTGCCTTCCACTTCTCCTTGTGCTTGTTTTGAGGACACTCCGCTTTCATGTGTCCTGGCTTGTTGCATTGAAAACACAATGGAGATGAGGCGTTAGAAGAATTAAACTTCGATTTGTTTTTGAAGTTACCTTTCCGGAAGAACCAGTTGAACTTCTTCGCCATGAGTGCCATGGACTCCAAGTCCAACTCGTCTTCTGAGTTTTCATCATCGGTCGATGTGGAAGTTGATGGAGCGGCCTTGAAAGCAATAGCCTTCTTCTTTGGCTCGTCTTGCTTTAGGTAGGACTTCATCTTGTCCTGCAACTTCAACTTGCTATCCTTACGTACCTCATATGACATCAAGGTACCCATTAGTTGAACAACGGTATAGGTTTTCATATCATTACATTCCTCGATGGCGAAGGTACGTTTCTCCCAACTAGAAGGAAGTCCATCGATGATCTTCGAGACTTTCTCCTTTTGGGTGTAGGTTTTACCGAGAGCCTCTAACTCGTTTGTGATGTCGAAGAAGTGAGCATAATACTCCTTCATCTTCTCACCCTGTAGCATATGAAATAACTCGTAATCTTTATTAACTACAACGAGTTTAGAGTCTCTTACCCTACTA
>JAULAV010005931.1:0-50002 GCA_030789695.1 Scilla litardierei
AAGGTGTCTCGCTTGAGGTCGCAATAGCATCTTTTTTGGATAAAATGATAACAAGTTTTCATTCCTTTACGAGACATTTTAGCTTCAAAAATTAATATATATGTAAGTATCAAAATTACTAAACAATACCTAATAGTCGTAGTCGTAAGTCTAAACTAAATCCCTAGCAAACTTATAAATCACAAAAATAAAGTTATGCAAGTAATCAATAAACGAATAAATTTAGGAACTCATAATCATATTTAGAGCCATGCAAAGAACCCATAAACTTAATAAAGTTATGCAAGTTTCCTTGCACAAGAACCCTCTCTAACGTCTGCGCTTCCTTCTACTCTACATCTAGCTTAAGAACTCTTTATTAGGGTTATTAGAGCCATCTCAAGTCGTGGCCGTTCGATATGATTAATAATCAATCTGACGGCCAACAGTTTTCACGAATTTGTGTGTGTAGGAATGTATTTATGTGTGTGTAGGAATGTGTATATTACATTAGAAACAGTGTTCACGAATGACCAGCCATCAGACCCTTTTTTTGGATCAAAATTTTAGCAACTTCTAACAACTCGAAAGGGTTTAGATGTACATATAAACAGGTATATAATACACTCGTTAAGGAGTCAAGAAAATACTAAACTTGATTTAAATTTTGTTAATATTTATTATATTTGTGTAGACAAACATAAGAGGAGAGAGAGCCTATTTCCATAAGAATGTGCAAGAGTAAAATAAACGTATTTTTTACCAATTAGCAAGTTTAAAAAGGTGGGAAAATCTGTCTCCATTCTAAAATAGACATAAATGATTAATTACAGAAAAACATATCAAGAGGATACCATGGCCTAGTGCAAAACTTGATTTTGTGAGCCTTGATAACAATGTTCACCTACTGCAATATAAAAAATGGATCATCTTTCATTAAAAATAATACATCAACAGATCAACTAAACTACGATGGGCAACAATAAGGAGACATGTTGCTAAGAAAATATGTAGAAAAATATATCAAGACTAATTTACTACGATTTTGGTCAGCAGCTTCCAAATTAATAACAATTTCTATAATTTCGAGTCTTTTCCACAGAAATTAGGGACCAAAATTCCAGCCTTTTCAAGCCAAAGCTTTAACTATGATTCTATGAAGCAAAACATATTCCATATGCAATTGTAAATTTGTAATCAAAATGGGCATCAACAAAATCAGATTTTTATAAAAACCACAATCTCAACTGCCGTCTGCCGTAATCAACACCTGGTCCTAAATGAAGATAAATACCAGAAGCTACTAAAAATAAATGAATGGGTGAAAAGATAGATTAGAAAGGGTTAAAACCTCAGGCTGGAAGAGCTGATTTACAGACAGCTTGAGTTGGGACTTCGACTGGGCGCTCCCAAATCAGTCAACGGCCTCCCTCAACGACTGGAACGTCGATATAATTTCTGAACGAAGTTATGAAGGAGACGACCAACAAATGGATCTGCTTTCGTCGTTGTCGTTCTACTGCGTTCAGATGGGTTGCAACCTGCGTAGCATTTCTTTGCTGCCCTCAAGACTCAAGAGTATATTGGGAAGGAGAGAACTGCAAAGTGAATATATTAAAAAATTGATTTTTTAATCAAAAGTCTGACAAGAAGACATACAGGCTGACCATCCTTAAATTCTTTGTGTGCTTGCTGCTGCATGTTGCGCCTTGGAAAGTAGCGGAGGCAGTATAAAAAAATATAATCTTCTTTTTTGCCTTGGGAAGTGGCGAAGGAAGTATAAAAATTTTTTTTTTACGTTTTTTTTGCCCTGGGAAGCTGCCCAGGGCAGTGACTGTGTAGTTCCGCCTCTGCCAGAGCCCTCAGAAGTAAGGCAGAAATATAGGGCGATAGAGAATATTAATTTAAGCCTAGATCCGAGCGTGCTCCAACATTTACGAGAGCGGCTCAGGTCTAAAGCTTGGGACGAGTTTAGAGGAAGGGGGAGGCCCCTATTTATATAGGCGGCGGACTCTCCCCTTTTCCGCACAACCAATGTGGGATTATTAATTAGAGTTAATTAAATCAAGTTAGTTTGCCTTTTATAAAGTGCAAGCTTCCATGAATTTTAACTCCATCACCGTTGAGCTTCATGATTGATACAACCTATCAATTCTAAGGGTGTTCAACGGTGATCGCATAGGAAAAAACGGCGAGTCAATCGGAGTCTGTTTGGCCCTCCAATTGATCGTTCAAAGTTCAGACCAAGGCTTGTTTTTCGCAAAAACTGAACCGTCAAAAACTGCCCACTGACCAAGGGTTCTGCACCCTGTGGTGGGGCCCGGCCAGTGGGCCCCACTCGTCAAATCCCGCTGACTGGGTGCCTGGCCCAGGTGCCCAGGCGCCTGGCGTAGGTGCTCAGGCATTAGGCGGGTGCATGGGCCGGGCCCCATGGCACCCGGCCCATGGTGCCTGGGCGCCTGGGCAGGCGCCCAGGCGGCAGGGCCTGGGTGCCGGGCCCAGGCCCAGTGCGCCTGGCGCCCAGGGCCCTTGGCCTTGGCTGGCCAAGTGCCCAGGCCAGAACCTAGTCTTTTCTGGGTCAACCCGGTCTGACCCGGTCTGACCCATTGGGCTGTTATGGACGTATTTTGGGCATCTGGCGTCCGATTTGGATGCCGTTCGAACCTGGGCGTAGACCGGGACATTCCTGTCTTACCCGTGAACTTTTCCTTGCGTTTATTTTATTAAATATGGTCTTAAACTATTTTAGACACATTTAATCTCTTTTGCATCATATGCAAATTAGTCCCCTATCTCAGCTTAAATTGTCATTTGCATCAAAATGCAATTTTCTCTTCCTTTGCATCAAATACAAATTGTTCTCCCTAACTAATTTCTACCTATTACTAGATGAAGGTTGCACTCTGTGTGAGACCCTACAGCCTGACCCTTACAACAGGTTGGGCTCGAAGCCCTATAGGGCAGTGACCACGAGTAGTGGTTGCCGTCCCCGCTTCAGAATCATCATTATGTGGTTGACTCATTGACATGAGTATTGTCGTGACCACCCTGACTGTTTCCGTGATGAATTCCGCAGTTATAGTCTCTTCGTCTTAACTGTGTCGTGTAGATCAAGTCTAGGGTACGGTCAAACTGTCAACCCCAATAACTTGAGTCCTGTTAGTTTCTATCGATCTTTAGTCAACTAATGTTGGACTTCTTCCAACATACTCTAATCAGAGATTTTACTAAAGACCAAACTAACTCTACGACACTAACTCCCATTGACCGGGAGAGACGAATCCTCTCTTGGTCATTACTCTCCTCGTACGCTTCAAGTGACACCCAATCAAAGACCTTTCAACAGGCCTAGCCTCAAAGCTAGGTCAATGATCTAAGTGGCACCATTCTTGCACAGGTTCGTAAAATGACCTCAAGTCAAAAGACCAACTTGCCTATCATCACTAAGAGTTATCATTGACAGATTGGTCAATATAACCATATGATAACTCTGGTGGATCGTTCAGTGAACTCATTCTCTAATGAGCACCTGTGTCTCGTCTTCGACTTCACCAAGTCAAACGATCATGAGATCATCGCCACCGCTAAACTGTGAAGACTAAGACACAATGGTCTATCTGATGATTCGATATCCTTGTCTCGAAACATCTACGACCATGAACCCTTTTAGACTTATGCTACAGACGGTCAAACATTTCTCCATGATCGAGATACTCATCTCGATACCTGTTTGACCTTATATAAAGTCTCAGGACTTTACTTAAGTCAATATCTAATGTTAACTTCATCATAAAATAACTTAAATAAATTATTACCAAACATTTTACTGTTATTTCGAACAAGATGTTTGTGCTAATCACACAGAGATAAGTAGCCTCGAGGGCATCATTTCTATACACTAAGAACGCCGGGAGGTAAATAAAAAAAATAAAAAAAGAATAAAAGAGAATGGAAATGGATGGAGGGTGCTAAGGTTGTTCAATCATATATCAAGCCTCAACAGTATATCACGTTGCTTTGGATAGTAGGGATGCATGCTAATGGTGTTTTCAAGTTTTACTAATCATATGTCTAGCATGCAAATAGAGGCAAAAATAGGGATCTCCTAAAATAATGCCATCAACTCATATCAATCTCATGCAGTCCATAGAGTATATTATAAAAAGAGTTGGCAATACACTTTTCAATCAATAGATACACATGGAGCATATAGAAATTATACCAGCATGCAGTAGAGAAGGGAAAGAATCATGCTATTCAAATATTCACTTCGAGTCATGAAAAATTTCCAAAAACTAAAGTGTTTCGAAAAGTTTAAGTATTATCAAATCTCCCCGTTATACACCGTCTCCACTCTAATGTCATACTCACTCATATGATCAGCTGGTTCACCCCCCAAGCTTAGCTTGAGGCATCACATCTATGAGTAGGATATGGAGTTTTTTGTCTTTTCCCAGTATATGTGATAGCTTCTAATGAAAGGACACAAAACGATTTTTATTCCTTTCTTGTCTTTTTTCTTTTCTTTTTCACATATATATATTATTATTTTTTCCTTTTGTTCATTTAGAAGCTATATTTTTCTTTTTGGGATTTTTGGGAAGTAAGATGCGGTAAGGGTAGCTGTAGGGGTGAAACCAACTGATATGTAGAGAATTATAAAGATATGTGGAGAAGGAAAATAATGAGTCTCTCGGTTCACTCATAAGAGGTGCACAACGGTTTAATATGATAGTACTCTAACTAAACTCATAACTAGCATGGATATTTTCATTCATTTAGATGAATACTGAAGAGCACGCAGGGATAAACATACTCGCATCAAGCATGCAAACAGAAGTGAATAAGATAAAAACAGATGCTTCAAGTGTTCTAGTGATGCGTGAACCTAGGTGCATTACCCAACATAGCGCATACTAGATACTATTTCATGCATTTGATTTTCAATTTATAAAAGGCATTAATCTAGAGAAATCAGCAAAAGAATATGCATGCATATAGAAAGTTAAACTAAAACTACCCTAAATAGCATGTCATCAGATAGTAAGCATCGCGAGTAACTGCTAATGGCTACGAGAAGTATCATCATGCAGAACATCCTTAGCATAAAAAGAAAAAGGGCAAAGAAAATAGGAAAAATAAAAGAGGGATGCATGCATGGCAAAAAGCAGAAAAATATGATGCAGAATGAGAAAAAAGATAAAGAAGTGAAAAGGGGGTGGAAAAGTAAACTAAAAACATGAAAAAGGGAGGAAAATGTAAAAGAAAAATGAAAAATAAAGCGGTAGCACTCATCCCACAAGCTAAACCAAGTAGTGTCCTCACTGCTTAGAAAACGCTAATAGGGGGGAGATGATGCTAAATACTGTACAAAAGAAGTAAAACATGATATGATGCAATGATGAAGAAAAATGATGCAAATGTATGGGATGATGCATGGCGGGTCCTCCCCCAAGCTATACAAGGTCAGGGCCCCAAAGAGACAGATGAGCACAATAATAAATGAAGGAGGCAAAAATGGGTAGGACAGCATCAGGCAGAGGCACCACCCTCTGGAGGTGGTGGGGGGTCCCTCTGCTGTGGACCAGAAGATGTGGGTGGTGAATATAGGACAAGAGCTGCAGTGAATTGGACTGCGTTGACCGACTCAGGTGCGGGAGAAGCAGGCTCTACAGAAGCCTGAGAATGTGTAGCACTGAGTGGTGCAGTGGTAGTCACAGTGTCTGGCCGGGTAGAGGGGCTGGAGCGAGGATCACGGGTGGTGGGCCACGTGTCTGAAGTAGGTCAATAATGGAGGTTAGGTCCGCCTCGACTCTCTCATGATGTGTCGTCGTCGAGCGTATGAAGACGTCGAAATCCCGTCGAAGGTGAGAAGTCGACTCCCCCAACGCCGTCAGACGACCGTCTATGGTACGGGAGGGGAGGGGAGGGTGAGAAACGTGACTGTGAGACACCACTCTCGTAAAACAGTCCCGTGCAGAGGATACACGGTGCCTCGGGTGAAAAGTTGGAGCGGGTGAACTCGACATGATCTCAGCAGAGGAGGTATGCGGTGCTGTGTGGCTGAGATCAGGAGAAATGGTGGTGGAGACAGGGGCAGCAGAGGACAGAGCAGTCGTTGACACAGTAGTGTGGACAGATGTAGAGACGCTCTCGATAAGGACAGTGGATGCAAGCGACGAAGATGTGCCAGTGAGTGGATTGTGGGATCCTAAAGAAATGGGCAGTGAAGAAATCAGGTCCCTAAGAGGTGAAAGAGTGGGGGCTGGGTCATGCTCAGGAAAGTAAAGATCAGAAAGATCGGGAGCAGACTGGATATTGGTGCCCTCTGGCACGGATAGTGGAGACAGAGGAAGGGTTAGTGGGGCAAGAACTGGTGATAGTCCCTGATGACACAACGGAGGTGGAGGTGGGGGAGACAGAGGTGGAAGAAGAAACGGCTCCCGGGGGTGGTGGGTGTACGGGCAGAGCTGGAAATGCGGCCACAAGGGCTGCCAATTCGTGCTCCTCGTACTCTGAGGATCTGGGAACCGAGTCATCGATGACTGCCTCGTCAGGTGCTCCAGGGGGCTCGAGTACGTGGAGAGCTGGCAGTGGGTGGACCCTATCGATTATCCAGCTCTGTTGGACGGGGGCAATAGTGGTGAAGTGCGGGGCGGGAAGTACCATATGAGGCGTGTGGTGGGTGCCGACAAGATATGTCCAGTGATGGGCTCCATAAGGCCTGATGATATGCATGTGCTCGAGAACACCAATAGTTAAGCGTGTGGGGCCTGTAGGGGTCACTAGATTGTCAGGAAGATCTAAACCAAGCATCCATGCAAAGATCGTGAAAAATCTGTCGCAGCAGATATCTGTCGCGTAGTATGTGCGGGTGGTGTGAATGAGGCAATGACACAGCCAGTGGGCTGTGTCGGAAAGTAAGAAGGGGCGGAGGGAGCCATCTGGGTGGAAGCGCATCGGTCGGGTCATCCCCAAAAGATGGTAAAGCTCGGGAAGGGACATGGTCCCGACCTCTGGCCTACAAAAGATGGTCATGGCGAGGTGTCTCTGCTCGTAGCATAGGCAGGGGTGCACAATGCATGATGCCTTCGCCCGGCTAGGGCGGTAGTGGTCCATACCCGAAATGCACTGCCAGACAGATGTGGCATCGAAAGTGCCAATGTCGTAGTCTGGGAAGAAGGCTGCTCGGGGGTCGTGGATGGCGGGGAAATGGAAGTGTGCGTGGATCATCTCGTATATGATCGTGCATTCATAATCCAAAAGGCAGAAAGTGATGCCATCACCCGCCGGGGTGCGGGCGATGGAGCTCAGGGCCTCTTGGGTGAGATGTCTGTATGTGGGAGCGTGGACACCCAGGAGACGATCGAAGCTGATCGTGCGGTACAGCCAATGGACTCCCTGAAGGAGTCCAAGCGATCGGAGGGTGGGGACGTCTATGAAAAGAGTGGGGACGAGACGACGCTGCGAGAGCCTGATGAAGCGCTCGCGGTGCTTGTCGTCCCGGAAGGTGATGCCGAACGTCCGAACACGGGGCAGAAGAGCGGCGGGAATGGCGGGAGGTGCGGAAGGGACGATAGGTGCGGTGGTGGAGATAGGCACGGTAGTGGTGGTGATGGTGTGGTGGGGATGGTAGTGGTGGCGGTGTGTGTGCGACGTGTGGGAGAGGGGTCAGACACGGACAACGGATCATGCACGTGCTCCTCTACAGGGGTAGGGGTGGTGGGGTGAGGGTGATGTGTGGGTTAGGAAGAGGGGGTGCCTGTGGACGACATCTTCCCACGAATGGGAGGTACGTGGGCTCCTCTAGTGCGAACCATCGTAGAGTCGGCGGGATGAAGTGCCGGTATAAAAAGTAAACAGAGGAAAGAGTGTACCGACTGAGATCGCGCGGCGAAAGTCTCCCCCAAGCTAATCCCGGTAGTGGCCCCTGACGTAGGCTAGTCGTACCTGAAATAGAAACAATAAAAACATCAGTGTAAGAAAGTTAAAATAGGGAAATAGCTGAATTGGGGGTGCTCGACCGAGCAGTTGTATTGCTCGGTCCGAGCAGTGCATCTCGTTAGGAAATCATGACCGAGCAGTGATCATCACCCGGCGTGCACACGCAACAGGGACGAGCGACTCGTAGTCTTACTGCAAGCGCACGACGTAGTGCCGAGCGGGTATCAAACTCAGGGAGGGACAATGACAGTGTCTCGTTCTAATCACCTAGATATCAGAATGGTCAAGACTAATACGGGGTAAAATTTGTCACAATCGTTCGTATATAGATGGAAATATCAATGAAATAAAATGCCTAGGGATAGGGAATCCCCGCTACGAACCGTATCTCATCGTTGTGATTCATAGGTTACATCATTGCTAGACTTGAATTTTGGGTGAACTAGTTGCAACTAAATGTGGAACCAATCTCACGCTCTCGCGCTATTGCCGGTCTATAGCAAACCTAGGTTAGGGCCCAATCTCTTGCAAACCCTAACCTAAGCCGCTAGCATGAAGAACCACATCATCGTCCAATCGTATCTCGAGCCCACTCTCGTGCAAACTCAAGCTACGACCTAGGTTGAGTAGTTCATACCCGTCCAATCTCTTGCAAACGGGTATTTGTATAGAAATATGATTAAAACCCCTAGCCTTGGTCCAATCTCTTGCAAACCAATTCTAGAAAATTCCAATCGTAAATCTAAATCGAATTTCTAGGGCTTCCTATCAATTGGGACCCAATCTCTTGCAAATCCCAATCGATATGAATCCCTAGCTATCCGTAATAAATCGATCCCAACCTAACCCTAATTAATTCTAGTAACAATTTCACCAATTCATCACAATTTAGATATAGGGTTCATAGGGTTCATCCCCATGCCCTAGGACAATAAAACTACTCACTAATCATTATGCAATTCATAAGAAATTCAATAGAAAATTCAGCACAAATCATTGCAATAGAGAGCTTATCAATAAAAATGGAGTTTTTGATATGAAAAGAGACAAACCAATGAGAATCCAATAGCATCCAACAAGAATCTCCTTTCTAATCTCTCAAAAAGCCTAAATCTAATTAACTAAAAAGCTATCTAAAAAGGCTGCAAAAAGTATCAAAAAGTTCTTTTTAACTAGGGCAAAAATTGGGTTTAAATACCCCTCAAAATTGCCCAGAAATTCGTGACAAAAATGCCCCTGCGCAGCTCAAAAATCGCAGTTTACGCTACAGGCGGGGCGGCACACTCTGCCGAGTGACAAATGTCACTTGGCCGAGTGACAAACCCTGTACAATTACAGTAAGTCGGGGATTTTTGGGGGTCTGTCTTCGGAGGTGACTCGGCTGAGTAGATTTACTCACTCGGCCAAGGGGCAATTCATGCTCGGCTGAGTGGAAGCTTTGAAAAGCCTGTAAAATAACAGTAAGTCGGCCGTTTCGAAGCGTCTGTTCTCATGCCACTCGGGTGAGGGGGTTTCCATGCTCGGCCGAGTGGACTATCGTCACTCGGCCGAGTGCACACCTATTTTCTTCTGTTGATGCGTGTCTGGTCTGGTCGGCCGAGTGGTCTTCTTGCTCGACCGAGTGGGTGGTTCACTCAGCCGAGTGAGATGCTGCAAAGGCCCAATCTTCGTCTTTTCGCTTCCTCGTCGCTCCTACGATGATCTTTCTTCTCCCACTTGTCTTCCATCGCCGAATAACCCTCAAAAGAGCCTCGGGTGACACTCCGAAGTGGGTGCAAATCCTCTTGATCTCAAAATCACTCCGAAACGCTCCATATCTCCTGAAATACGACAAAAACAAGAAATCGTGAAAAGCATCGCAATATTGTCGAATAATCGTGAAAAACGCGATATGAGAGATCAACGTGGCATGCAAACATGCAAAAAAGGGTGTAAAATACGGAGCGATCAAAATACCCCAAGCTTACCTCTTACTCGTACTCGAGGAAGATGAGTAAAAAGCGAGCCCGACGGGCAAAATGATGGAAAAGAGGGAAAAATAAAAGAAATGAAAATAAAAACAAAAAATAAAAATAGAATAGAAATCGAAGAAGGGGGGTGCTAGATCATTTTTCTCATGACGTGGGGTTTGCTTACTCATATAGCATACATCGAATATAAAACACACGTCAAAGACTTTTATTTCGATATCATAGTATAATTGATGCATTCGAAATAGAAAACCCCAAAATATCAATATAGCATGAAATATGGAATCATTCTAGGATTAGCATCGTCTGAAGCATCTAAAGCGGTATGCATAACCATAGATCACACACTTTTCAATTGAATGCTTTCTATAAGGAGTATAAGAGATATCACACGATATGAAATAGTAAGAATAGAAAAGCATGGTTTTCATGAAATGAATGCTAAGTGTCGATTTTCTGGATTTCGTGAAATTTAGCAATCTCATCGAGTATAGACGATTACTTAGCCTAGGTTGTCATGCACCGTCAAGTAGTCACTCTCTCTTACATCATTGGATTCTCTCCCCAAGCTTATCCATAAGCGTGGTGGCATAAACAAATCAATATGTCCATTCCCCATTTCTTTTGAAGCTCCAAAAAAAAGTAGAAATAAAACAAAAAGGGAAGAATGAGAGAAAGAGTGTGAGATGGGATCGTTATGAACTTCTTTTTCTCTTTTCTTTTCTTTTTCTCAATTTTTCTCTTTTTTTTTCTTTTTTTGCAATAACAATATATACATAAGCGATCCCAAATCAAAAGAGAGAAGGATATACATGTATATTTTTTTCTTTTTGATTTTGGGGATTTGGAGCATGGAAATTAATAGCGGGGGAAATGCCGATAATAGACTTGCTAGGGGGGATTCACCAATGAATTTTAAGTAGAGAAATAATGCTCAAGATATGTGGAGAAAGAAATCAATGTATCACTCAGTTCACTCTATAGGACGTGCATGACAACTATCAGCAGAGTAATATAATCTACTCAGTTTAATCCCAAAAAGTAAACTAGTCCAGATATATCATCCTAGCAAACATTCAATCAACCTGAAGGTGAAGCGTACAATTCATGCAATAAGAAGTGATATGAGAGAGGAAAGCAATACTCCAAATATAAGCAGACAATGCGTGAAGCTTGGTGTGTTTTCTATGATAAGCATACATATGAATCATCAGACATCAGCTAATAATATAATTTCATCCATATTCATACAGGAAAAGAGTGGGTTATTATTTCAAAATGCAAAGCAGGACATAGCATATGATATCTGAAACAAAAGCTATGACGTGACAAAATAGCATGCAAATGTAGGTAAGCTAACACCACGTCATCATCATCACAGAGAAATCATCTCTAGCAAAAGATGAAAGAAACAAAGATAAAAGAAAAATAGAACTATATACAATGCGGCATACTCAAAAGAGGAAAGGAAAACGTGATGCATGATAAAAAACGAAAAAGTAGTGAAAATAAGTGCAAAAGTGGAAAGAAAACGTGAGAAATCAAAAATAAAGGGTGGCAAAAATGAAAAAGTGTGAGAACTCACTCCCCCAAGCTGAAGTGCACAGTGTCCTCAATGTGCAAAGTGTGGCACACCGAGAGACGTGAAGTGGGAGGGGTGGGTGAGGATGCATGCATGATGGAAAAGAAAGAAAATGAAAAATAAAATAAAATGCGAATGAATGCGATGCATGCAAAGATCAGGATGATGCAGATATAAGTGTCCCCAAAAAGTCTCTCTCCCTCACTCCCAAAAAGATATAAAAAATATATGATCAGAAAGGCACCAAAATAATACGTGGAGGAGGGGGGCAAAAAATCAAACACCAGGCCCAGGAACAAACGGGCAGCATAACGACAAAAAATATCAGAGGCATCAAGAGTGTGCCTAAGCTGGTGGTGGTGCTGCACCATCACCATCCCGTGGCAGAGGTGGTGGCGGAGGTGGTGGTCGTGGAATCTGCTGGGTGGGTGGGGGTAGTGGAGGCAGGCGCGTAAGTATCTGATTCAGGCAAGCCTGAATATCGGGAAGCAGGGCGACGCGGGACTGCACAGAACTGACCATGGCAGAGAGAGCCCTAAAGTCTCCTCGAAGTCCACTAACAGCCCCCTCAAGAGCACGAATGCTCTGAAGTAGAGTGTCAGGGGGCGGTGGAGCCGAAGGACGCACAAGTCGAACAGGTGAGGTGCGGGGCTGTCTCTGGTGGGAAGCGTATAGGATGGGGCCAGCAGGGTAGTGTGGAAGGGGTGCTGTGCTCGGTAAGTGATGCCCAGCCTCGGTGCGAGGCTGGGACGCAGGCTGGGTCGAAGCGACAGCAGCAGTAGCAGAAGTGGAAGGCAAAATGTGCGATGAGGAAGGAGAGGTCAGTGACACAGAAGTGGGGACAGATGTCTCGACGCTCTCGGTATACACAGGGGCGGTGGAGACCGTAAGGTCGACGACTGGGGAAGCAGTGTAGGGCACAAAAGTGGACTCCCCAGGAGCCGTCGACAGCAATCGGGAGAGGGTCTCCACAGCAGCAGAAAAGGAAGACTCGCCGCTCTCTAAAATGGTGGTGGGACGCTCAGGGCTAAGAGAAGTGATAGGCTCGATGGACATAGGCTCAGCGGTGGTGGTGGTGGTGGTGGTGGACTCAGCAACGGTGCTCCCGACACTGACAGAAGTGTGGACAGAAGTGTCGGGAGGTGCAGACAGTGCAGGTGCGGGCTGAGGGATCACGGGGTCCACAGGTGGTGCAGGGGTGCCTGCTTAGCATCCTCAGCCTCAAGTACGTAGGCAGCAGGGATAAGTAGGTCCATCGCTAGGATCCAATCTTTGTGGGCCTGTCCTATGTGTGTCCGAGCGAGGCTCGGAAGAACCATGTAGTCAGCACTAAAGGGACCGTGCAACCACACCCAGTGCCTGCGACCGTGGGGACGAAGCATCTTCATCCGGGCCATAACATCTATCGAAAGTGCAGTGGGGCCCGAGGCTCGACGCAATTCGTCAGGTAGGTCCACGTCTGTTATAAAGGCTAGAAGCATGATCAGACCGCCGCAACAAATAGGTGAGCGAGCGCTCACCGAAATGATGATGCGATCTAAGAACCAACTAGCGATATCAATCTCAACGGCGGGGACCAGGTCGTCGCTACCCCTATCCAGAACCCTGGGGCGAGTCATCGCGTAGAGCATATAGATCTCTGGCGTAGACATTGTCCCGGGCTCATACCTCGCTAGGAAAGTGATCGCCATGAGGTGCTGTGCAATGCGGAGGCAGGGGTGCAGGATGGCTAAGGCCTTGGCCCTACTAGGGTCAAAGCCAAGTGGGGATCCCATGATCCGTGTCCAGAATGTGGAGGTTTCGAACGACGGTGATGGGATGTGTGTGGGAGCGTAGGCACGGTCGGGGACAGGGACATCGGGCCAATGGAAGAATGCACGAAGCATGTCGAGAGTGATCTCGCACTCTCGATCCATCAAGCGGAATGTGCATCCTCCAGGGGTCTGTCAATAGAGCTTAGGACCTCTAGTGTCAGACGGATAAAAGTATCCGCCGACACCGCAAGAAAATCACGCCATCCCACGTTGTCGTACAACATGAGAAGCCCCTCGAGTACCTCTAGGCGGTTAAGGTCAGCTAAGTGTGCAAACCTAGAAGGTACTATCGAGCGATGGCAGATATGCTCGAACCTGGTGCGGTGTGCGTCGTTTCGAAACGTGATCCCCATCGGCCTGACGGCGGGGCGGGTGGAGGGACAGGATCGGCTGGGATCGGCTGTGTACTTGGTGGTGGCAGTGGCGGGCTATGTAGAGGGGAGTCCTCCCTAGCGTGAGAGGGACCGGGGTCATCGGTCTGCTTGGGGGCGGATCCCCGTGTACACGGCGTAGTACGCGGCGGCATGTGTGCCGCGAGACGTGTCCCAAAGAAACTTGCATGTGCCACCAAAGAGGGACCTGCATGGGTAACCAAAGAAACCTGTCACGCCCCACTTCCCAAAAACGTGGAGGCGGAGTGTGAGAAGGGCCGCTCAGACTTGAAGCTACAAAGTCGCAAGTCCGATAAGCGTCAATCAACATAAAATAGCAGGTCCCTGTAATGTGTCATCAGAATAAAGATAACAATAATAGAAAAAGAGAGGCAAATAAATAAATTATTCATCACCAAGTCCAGATAATAGTTCGACAACCGCAGAAATGCCACCAGGCAAAACAAAAGGGTCTAAAAGAAAAGGCCCAGCATGGCCAACAAAGAAACTAACAACGAACGGTGCTACTCACCGACAAACAACAACTAAAGAAAGAACGACGAAGGAACAGTAGGACTGGTCACCGGTGTCCTCGAACTCAACGTCAGCAACGGTATCGGGCACGAACTCCACGAACTCGTCGCCCTCAACAGCAGGCTCAGCTACTAACATGCGACACCCAAAGAGAAGGGGCACATGTCAGCAAGTCTACAAGACTTGTACAAGGAAACTAAAGAAGTAAAAACAACCTAGCAGTTCTAGAGTATGGTATAACATGTCATGTTATGCAAGGAGAACAGCAAGTAAAGTAAACAACAGTTTATGACATGGCATGATTTAAGGCATGGTAGGAAAAAACATGGCATGGGCAAGTAAACATTTTCAAGGACAAGTACAAGTATTGTAAGCACGTCGTGCACAGAGATTCCGCCCTTTGGCTAGAGTGGCTGTACGGGCCAACTCTTACGCTCAAGTGACCATTTATCCCTACCCCTCCACGTGTATCGAGCCAGGGCTTTACCCCGAACATGGAATGCTCGCTTCTGGATCACAAGCCAGGAAGTGTTTTTAACAAGGATGGCGTAGGGTTATGCCCGCATAACGGGTGCCTTGCCGGAAACACGGAAACACGGATTGTACTTGTATTTGGTAGCGTGTGCTACGATGCAACATACAAAACAAATGGCATGTAAAGGATGCAATGCATGGCAGATATTTAATTTAAATTGCGTACCGTTAAAGAAATTAAACGTGACAGGCAAATGCATGACATGACATGACAATGGCAATCCTAGCTTCGTTGTCAAGCTAGAATTTGGATTTGCGCCTAGACCGCTATCATTTCACGGTCTAGTCTCTTTCACGCTAAAACAAGGTAATGGCCTAAAACATGGCCTAATGCAAGGTTGGCAAGTTTCACTTGCCTGGTACCATGGTTGTTGCTCGACGAGAGTCTCAAGATCGGTATCCTACGGAAATTTGGGTTCGCTGTTATGGTTAAAGCAAAGAATCAGAACTTGAAGATCTAAACCAGTTTTGTATTGGAATCCTACAACGTCTAGCAATCCATTTTGATTAGGGTTTTCTAATTTACGGTGTGGGTTTTGGGGAATTAATGATAGATCACTAACCATTTCGAAGCGAAGATCGAGACGCCTACGAAACTGCAGGTAGAAGGAGATCTCGCTGGATTCCGGATTGCCGTCGCTAAATCGGAACTAGCACAGCAACGAAAGAAGCGATCCGAAAGAACTATGGTTGAAAAGGATTCCTCATGGCCGAATTGCTACAGATCTGGAGATTGGAGTTCGTCGGGAAAATCTGGAGCAAAAGAGATTTTAGGGTTTTGGAGATCGGCCGGCGGCTCGCGGGGGTGGTGTTGGCGCAAAGGAGGGTGAGAGGAGGCTTGAGAGGTAGATGGAAGGCTAGAGGAAGGTTGGGGGATGATTGGGGAAGAAAATGGGCTAACAAAAGTGAAGAAAGAATTAGAAACGTCTAGGGTTTAAATAGAAAGAATAGGCGGCAGCTACGACTTAACCTAGGTTTACTGGGCAATTTAGTCGGTCAGTGAAGAGTAATCGACCGACTAGTTTGGGATCTAGTCGGTCGGTTGTCCAACTGACACCGACTAAAACCAAACAGTGAACAGGGTTGGTACAGGGAAGGCAGAGTTAGTCGGTCTATGAAGACCCGTCGACCGACTAGTTTGGAATCTAGTCGGTCGGTGAACATTCATGAACCGACTAAAGGTCGAATAAGATAGATTATGAGTACTGAGAGTTAGTCGGTCAGAGAAGGAACTCTAACCAACTAGTTTGGACACTAGTCGGTCGGTAGATGTTCTTTGACCGACTAACCATAAACAGTAACTCGGCTGTACAGAAGAACTCAGAATTAGTCGGTCTGAGTACAAGTCCTGACCGACTTGTTTGGCAACTAGTCGGTCGAAGAATGTGCTTAGACCGACTAAACATAAACATTAACTTAGTTGAATTTTACTGAGAAGAACTAGCCGGTCTGAGAAGTGTTGCCGACCGACTAGATTGCAATCTAGTCGGTTGGCTCCCCTTCATGAACCAACTAAGATGCACCAGAAGTGCCGAATCGAAGCGCGAAGCTTCGGGAAGATTCCTATGGCTTCTAAGATCGCTCTAGCTCTAAGATACGGCTAAGATGAAGTTCATCAAGGAAGAAGATCAGAAGTATTTGAAGGAAAACGTCTGACGGTGAAAAGCACACAAGGAGAGAACATCCAATATTATTCATATAATAGTCATCACAAAAACCGTTCGTTACATCCTCCACACCTTAAGAAAAATTCCGCCCTCGGAATTTCCTAACACTCACGTGTCATGGAACAAAAGTGGGTAATACTCTCTCATCTCATCTTCTCTCTCCCAAGTAGACTCTCCTGGCGAGTCGTGTCGCCACATCACCCTAACAAGAGCGACTGTCTTATTCCGAAGTGACTTCTAACGCCTGTCCAAAATCTACACTGGCTACTGGTCATACGTCAGATCGAGGCGAACGGTGATCTCCGAGAAGTCCACAGCATGAGACGGATCGCTGACGGATCGACTAAGCTGCGACACATGTAAGACATCGTGAACTCCTTCCAAAGATGGCGGCAAGGCTAAGCGGTAGGCTACCTCGCCAACCCTCTCCAGAATGTCAAACGGTCCAATGTATCTCGGGCTCAGCTTCCAACGTTTCCCAAAGCGAATCACTCCTCGATTCGGGGAAATCTTCAGGAACACATGGTCACCTGGCTGAAACTCCAACGGACGCCGTTTAGCATCAGCCCAATGCTTAAAACGGTCCTGAGCAATCCTCAGCCTCTCCCGTATGTTCCTCACAACATCCACTGCCTCCACGATCATCTCAGGTCCAAACAGCTCCCGATATCCAATGTCATCCCAGCTTAGTGGCGATCGACATTTCTTCCCATATAGCGCGGTAAAAGGTGCCATGCCAATACTCGCCTGGTAGCTATTATTGTAGGCAAACTCCACGAGGTGGAGATGATCCTCCTAAGAACCCTTGAAGTCCAACATACACGCCCTCAGCATGTCCTCCAAGATCTGGATCGTCCTCTCGGACTGGCCATCCGTCTGCGGATTGTACGCCGTGTTGAAACTCAGACTCGTACACAGACTCTTCTGCAAACTCTGCCAGAACTGAGACGTGAACCTCGTGTCTTTGTCCGACACGATACTCACAGGGACTCCGTGAAGTCGCACGATCTCCTGCATGATTCACGTTACATCACTATCTAACTAGGAAGAAGGAAATTAAAACAGAGAGTAAAAGATTTACCTCCATATATCTTCTCGCCAGCGCCTCAGTGGACTGTCCTACTCGGAAAGGAATAAAGTGCGCGGATTTGGTTAATCGGTCTACGATCACCCAAATCGTGTCATTCTGCTTCGGACTCCGAGGTAGTCCAGTCACGAAGTCCATAGTGATGTGTTACCTACTGGCAAACCAGGCACTTGGCTACACTCCGAGCCACACTCCTCTTCATACCATGCCACCAATAGTTCAGGCGAAGATCCTTATACATCTTGGTCCCACCAGGATGCACAGAATACGACGAACTGTGTGCCTCCACCAACAACTCTTCTCTGATGTCTCCAGCCGGCACACACAACCTGGCTCCAAATCTCAACAAGCCATCCTCATGAATCAAAAAGTCAGTCCGCAGACCGGCTTCCACCAGCCCCCGAATCCTCACCAACTTTGGGTCTCCAGCCTGACCAGCCTTGATCCGATCCACAATCGTCGACTGTATCTGCATACACATCAACGAAGAAGTCTCTCCAGGAAGAACAATCTCAATACCAGACCCGCAAAAATCCTGCTGCAATCTCCACTGCGAAGTCAACAACATCATCGCTAGAAGCCTACTCAGCGCATCCGGAACCACATTCACCTTGCCAGGGTG
This sequence comes from Scilla litardierei, assembly GCA_030789695.1. Taxonomy (NCBI): domain Eukaryota; kingdom Viridiplantae; phylum Streptophyta; class Magnoliopsida; order Asparagales; family Asparagaceae; genus Scilla; species Scilla litardierei. The sequence goes on from JAULAV010005931.1 coordinate 18,105, forward strand.
ATACTGCAGATCGATCTCATAATCCGCCATGAGCTCCAACCATGGACGCTGTCGCATGTTGAGCACCTTCTGAGTGAAAATGTACTTCAAGCTTTTGTGATCGGTGAAGATCTTCACCTTCTCACTCAGCAGGAAGTGCCTCCAAATCTTCAGCGTAAACACGACAGCAGCCAACTCCAAATCATGTGTCGGGTAATTCTTCTCATGAGCCTTAAACTGACGAGAAGCATACGCAACCACGTGCCCATGCTGATACAGTACGCAACCGAGACCCTTGCTGGAAGCATCACAAAAGATCTCGAATCCTCCACTCCGATCAGGCACAACAAGAATATGGGCAGTCGTCAGCCTCTCCTTCAGAACACCAAAAACCTTCTTGCAATCATCAGACCAAACAAAAGGTACATCCTTCCGCGTCAGTCTGGTCAACGGCTCGGTAATACGGGAGAAGTCCTTAATGAAACGCCGATAATAACCAGCCAATCCAAGGAAACTCTGGATCTCAGACGCTGACCGCGGAACATGCCACTCCCTGATAGCCTTAATCTTCTCGGGATCCACCAAAATACCATCTCCAGTCACCACGTGCCCGAGAAAAGCAACCCTGTCCAGCCAAAACTCGCACTTGGAATACTTAGCATACAACCGATGCTTCCTCAAGATCTCCAATACCGTCCTCAAGTGCGACGCATGCTCCTCCTCTGACCTTGAGTAGATCAGAATGTCGTCAATGAAAATAACGAAAAACTTGTCTAAAAAGTCATAGAAGATCAGATTCATCAGATTCATGAAAACTGCGGGTGCGTTGGTTACACCGAAAGGCATTACCACGAACTCGTAGTATCCATATTTCGTCCTGAATGCTGTCTTCGGAACATCTTCCTTCCTCACCTTCAGCTGATGATAACCACTCCTCAGATCCAACTTGGAGAACACCCTCGATCCTCCAAGCTGATCAAAAATATCATCAATACGAGGTAATGGATATCGATTCTTGATGGTCACCGCATTCAACTCCCGGTAGTCCATACACATGCGACGTGAACCGTCCTTCTTCTTCACCAGCAACACCGGTGCTCCCCACGGAGACACACTGGGATGAATGTAACCCTTCTGAAGAAGTTCGTCCAGCTGCTTTCGCAATTCCTCCAATTTTGCTGGTGCCATACGATACGGCGCCTTCGAAATGGGCTGCGCACTCGGAATAAGATCGATCGAAAACTCGAGAGCTCGATCGGGCGGCAATCCAGACATCTCATCGGGGAAGACGTCGTCGAAGTCACGCACTACCACAGGTCGACACTGCTCCATCTGCATAGCAATGATCTCCACCGGCTTAGCCCGAAACCTGACCGGACCAAGCGAACTGCTGCCACGGCTGAACTCGAACACTGGATGTCCAGTGATTTCGAATACCACCTTCTTCCTCCGGTAATCGATCGTGGCGTAGAAACTCCCAAGCCAGTCCATCCCAAGGACAGCATCATAGTTGATGATGTCATGGACGATGAAATCAGCGTAGAGCTCATGTCCACAGACCACCAAAGGGCAAGAATTGCAACCACGATGCACCGAGACCATGCCATTCCCCGTAACGATATTCCAACTCTTGGGAAGAGGGGAAGTCGACAAGGAATGCTTCTCTACGAAGCTCCGGGAAATAATGCACATCGATGCACCTGAGTCGAAGAGGACTCGTGCAGGGAATGTGCAAACCAAAATCACACCTAACAGACAGTTTAACAATCAAATTCTATTCTAGCATACATAACAAAACAACCAAACGAATTCCAACAACCAAGACTAACTAAGAAAAGAACAACTAGGTTGAGGGTTACCTGCAATAACCTCATCCTCAGCCTCAGCCTCAACCGCAGTCATCAGGAAAGCCTGCCTCCTCGGTTGAACAGCCTACCTCTACGGAACGAGAGGCGCTCCACGCCCAGCAGGCACATGCGCTTTCTGCTGAAACGGCTGAGCTGCAACAGGTCCCTTCCACGGCTGCTTGGACTTCGGGCAGTCCTTCACAAACCAAGCACTGTCCTAACATCTTCCGACATTGATCCTTGACATGCCCAGTCTTGCCACAGAAATGGCAAGTCTTCAGAGTAGGAGGTACTCCGGGCCTCTTGAACTGTACTGACTGATTGGGCCTGAACCCTGGTCTCATCACTGCCCTGTCCTGCTCCATAGGCCTATTCCCAGCTCCAGAAGCACATTCTCTCCTCTGGTTCACAATCCGCTCCTACCTTTTCGCTGCAATCAGAACCTTCTGATAGGACTCCGCATCAGAAGAAGTCACAAAGCTCTGAAGATCCAAAGAAAGCCCCTGTAGGAACCTCTAAGCCCTCTCATCGGCATCCTACACCATCTTCGGTGTGAAACGGCTCAGCCTGGTGAACTCCTGGTGGTACTGGTCCACCGTCAAGCTCCCCTGCTTCAGGTCAATGAAGCGATGCGCCATCTCCCTCCTGGCGGCCTTCGGAAAGTATTCCTCATCGAATCTGGACTTGAAGGTAGCCCAAGATATCGGCTCCTCCAGCAACTCCTCCTCAGCATCCCACCAGTTCCGCGCATTATCCTTAAGTTGCCTCTTCAGCAAGTCAACCCATCCAGTTGGGTCGACCTTCGACATCTTCAGGTTGTCCTCCATGTTCCTGGTCCACTCATCCGCAGCTAGAGGTCCTTCGGTCCCATCAAAGTAAGCGAGGCCCAGCTCCCAAAACTGCTTCGCTACTGGCTCGAAGCGAGGGACATTCTGGACAGGCTACGCTGCTCGAGCAGGCGGAACATTCCGGGCATTCAACAGCATCCCCTGCTGCACCTGCATCATCTGATGCATCATCCGTATAATCTCCCCATTGGTGGGCTCCCGATCCGGCTCCTCGACACGACCACCACCACCACCACGGGTATTCCGTCTTCTTGCCATCTAATGACACAGAAACACGAAATAAAATCAGACTCTTAGCCTTATGACTCGGGTGTCAAAATTGTTTATCGGACATTCTATAATTTCTTATCGTTGTTCCGTTTATGTCACTATTACAGAGGGACCTGCATGGGCCACCAAAGAAACCTGTCACGCCCCACTTCCCAAAAACGTGGAGGCGGAGCGTGAGAAGGTCCACTCAGACTTGAAGCTACAAAGCCGCAAGTCCGATAAGCGTCAATCAACAAAAAATAGCAGGTCCCTGTAATGTGTCATCAGAACAAAGATAACAATAATAGAAAAAGAGAGGCAAATAAATAAATTATTCATCACCAAGTCCAGATAATAGTTTGACAACCGCAGAAATGCCACCAGGCAAACAAAAGGGTCTAAAAGAAAAGGCCCAGCATGGCCACAAAGAAACTAACAATGAACGGTGCTACTCACTGACAAACAACAACTAAAGAAAGAACGGCGAAGGAACAGTAGGACTGGTCACCGGTGTCCTCGAACTCAACGTCAGCAACGGTATCGGGCACGAACTCCACAAACTCGTCGCCCTCAACAGCAGGCTCAGCAACTAACATGCGACACCCAAAGAGAAGGGGCACATGTCAGCAAGTCTACAAGACTTGTGCAAGGAAACTAAAGAAGTAAAAACAACCTAGCAGTTCTAGAGTATGGTATAACATGTCATGTTATGCAAGGAGAACAACAAGTAAAGTAAACAACAGTTTATGACATGGCATGCTTTAAGGCATGGCAAGAAAAAACATGGCATGGGCAAGTAAACATTTACAAGGACAAGTACAAGTATTGTAAGAACGTCGTGCACAGAGATTCTGCCCTTTGGCTAGAGTGGCTGTACGGGCCAACTCTTACGTTCAAGTGACCATTTATCCCTACCCCTTCACGTGTATCGAGCCAGGGCTTTACCCTCGAACATGGAATGCTCGCTTCTGGATCACAAGCCAGGAAGTGTTTTTAACAAGGATGGCGTAGGGTTATGCCCGCATAACGGGTGCCTAGCCGAAAACACGGAAACACAGATTGTACTTGTATTTGGTAGCGTGTGCTACGATGCAACATACAAAACAAATGGCATGTAAAGGCTGCAATGCATGGCAGATATTTAATTTAAATTGCGTACCGTTAAAGAAATTAAACGTGACAGGCAAATGCATGACATGACATGACAAGGGCAATCCTAGCTTCGTTGTCAAGCTAGAATTTGGATTTGCGCCTAGACCGCTATCATTTCACGGTCTAGTCTCTTTCACGCTAAAACAAGGTAATGGCCAAAAACATGGCCTAAGGCAAGGTTGGCAAGTTTCACTTGCCTGGTACCACGGTTGTTGCTCGATGAGAGTCTCAAGATCGGTATCCTACGGAAATTTGGGTTCGCTGTTATGGTTAAAGCAGAGAATCAGAACTTGAAGATCTAAACAAGTTTTGTATTGGAATCCTATAACGTCTACCAATCCATTTTGATTAGGGTTTTCTAATTTACGGTGTGGGTTTTGGGGAATTAATGATAGATCACTAACCGTTTACGAAGCGAAGATTGAGACACCTACGAAACTGCAGGTAGAAGGAGATCTCGCTGGATTTCGGATTGTCGTTGCTAAATCGGATCTAGCACGGCAACGGAAGAAGCGATCCGGAAGAACTATGGTTGAAAAGGATTCCTCGCGGCCGAATTGCTACAGATCTGGAGATTGGAGTTCGTCGGGAAAATCTGGAGCAAAAGAGATTTTTGGGTTTTGGAGATCGGCTGGCGGCTCGCGGGGGCGGTGTCGGCGCAAAGGAGGGTGAGAGGAGGCTCGAGAGGTAGATGGAAGGCTAGAGGAAGGTTGGGGGATGATTGGGGAAGAAAATGGGCTAACAAAAGTGAAGAAAGAATTAGAAACGTCTAGGGTTTAAATAGAAAGAATAGGCTGCGGCTACGACTTAACCTAGGTTTACTGGGCAATTTAGTCGGTCAGTGAAGAGTAGTCGATCGACTAGTTTGGGATCTAGTCGGTCGGTTGTCCAACTGACACCGACTAAAACCAAACAGTGAACAGGGTTGGTACAGGGAAGGCAGAGTTAGTCGGTCTGTGAAGACCCGTCGACCGACTAGTTTGGGATCTAGTCGGTCGGTGAACATTCATGAACTGACTAAAGGTCGAATAAGATAGATTATGAGTACTGAGAGTTAGTCGGTCAGAGAAGGAACTCTAACCGACTAGTTTGGACACTAGTCGGTCGGTAGATGTTCTTTGACTGACTAACCATAAACAGTAACTCGGCTGTACAGAAGAACTCAGAATTAGTCGGTCTGAGTACAAGTCCTGACTGACTAGTTTGGCAACTAGTCGGTCGAAGAATTTGCTTAGACCGACTAAACGTAAACAGTAACTTAGTTGAATTTTACTGAGAAGAACTAGCCGGTCTGAGAAGTGTTGCCGACCGACTAGATTGCAATCTAGTCAGTTGGCTCCCCTTCATGAACCAACTAAGATGCACCAGAAGTGCCGAATCGAAGCGCGAAGCTTCGGGAAGATTCCTATGGCTTCTAAGATCGCTCTAGCTCTAAGATACGGCTAAGATGAAGTTCATCAAGGAAGAAGATCAGAAGTATTTGAAGGAAAACGTCTGACGGTGAAAAGCACACAAGGAGAGAACATCCAATATTATTCATATAATAGTCATCACAAAAATCGGTCGTTACACAAAAGCTCCCCAAAGCTCCCCCAAGTTAGCCTGCAAGTCAAATGATCAAATCAGTCGATAATATTCAATATGTATTGGGCAGATGGGGGATAATAGATAGATATGAAAATTAATTTGGATTTTGGGCACAACGGGCCTACGGATCAAGAGAAACGGGGAGAAAAGGGGGTTTTGGGGCAAACAGAGGCGATAGGGGCGGTGGAGGCTGGCGCCGGCGAGGTGGAGCGGTGGCTGGTCGACGACGAGGTGCGGACAGGTGATCGCCGGTCAGAGGTGGTCGATTCGGGCGAGGGTCGAGGGGTTGCAGTGGGTGAGGGAGAGGAAACAGCGCGGGCTCGGGCGGAATTTGGGGCGATTTGGGTTTTTAGTAAGTCGTGCCCGCGGCTGAACTTATATAGAAATCGTTACGACTCGGCCGAGTGACAATGTCACTCGGCCGAGTGCGTAAACAAAAAAATTTCGAAAATCTCATTCCCACTTACGACTCGGCCTAGTGGCTTTGCTTCACTCGGCCGAAGGGAGAAACTCCATTCGGCCGAGTGGCACTGCCACTCGGCAATTTTTAGGCTAGGAGGGTATCTGTTTCACTCGACCGAGTTACAAGTCACTCGCCCGAGTTCCAATTAAAACTAAAACTCACAGAAATTAACAGAGAGTTGGTCTGCAGAAACTTTCCTGATTGGTGCTCCACTCGGCCGAGTGGAGTCTTTGCTCAGCCGAATGGCATATGCGACTCGGCCGAGTGACGTGCTGTTTTCTGCATCTGTACTCCGTTTTCACTCTGGTTTCTGTTTTTCTTCCTCCAGTCTGTTTCTTCCTCCTCCTAAGGCCTGAACGCATTCCTGGAGCACTCTTCCTTGCCTCTATCTTCCTCCATATGATTGATCTCCCTTTCTCCTTCTCCTGTCATGAAAAATTGGACCCGTTGTCACGATTTTCATGGACAAAAGACTCTAAAAACTAACAAAATCCTAAACCAAAAATGAAAATAAAATAAAAATAATGCAAAAACCGTCGGGTTCCCTCCCGACAAGCGCTCGTTTAAGGTCGTGAGCTCGACCCCTTAAGATATTCGTTTAGCTCGCGATGTTGGGCGCATATGAGATGCATCCATCAAACTTGTCGGGAAGGCCGCTCGGATTTGGGTCTTGATGATCATCGGTCTTCCTCGATGCCTCCTCATTATGGATAATGTTGGGGGATAAGTCCCCCAAGCTAGAGCTTGGTCCTATCTTCTTCTTGGCCGGTGACACTGATCTTCCGTTTGGTGGAGCTTTCTTCGGATTCTTGGCCTTTGAGAGCTTGCAAAGCTCTCGTATTCTTGCGACATCAGCGTCGCCTTCATCACCATCCGTGGAGCTACCTGGAGGGTCCTCTAATTTCTCTTTTTCACCCGAAGCTTGGCCTTCATCGAAGCCATCGTCATGGAGAGCACCAATAGAGTGGGGGATTGCTTCTTCAATCACTTTGTCGAGGAGATATGAAAGATTGTGGGGGCGTCCCTTGAGTAGATATACGCAATTCACTTCACCGGAGGGGACTCCTTCGGAATAATGCTTGAGCCGTTGTCCATTCACCTTGAATGTGGCTCCGTCTTTCCCTTCCAATTCAAAAGCTCCTCCCGGTTGTATGTGCTTAATGGTGAAAGGTCCGGACCATCGTGATCTCAATTTTTCGGGAAAGAGTCGGAGTCGGGAGTTGAATATGAGGACTTTATCTCCGACCTCAAAGTCCGTGACCATGATGCGTGCGTCGTGGAGGATTTTAGTCCTTTCCTTATAAATCCTTGAGCTCTCATAAGCATCACGTCTTATCTCATCAAGCTCATTAATGTCTAAGAGTCGCCTCACCGCCGCACTTTTTTAGTCATAGTTGAATGTCTTAATAGCCTAATATGCGCGGTGCTCCAACTTTACCGGCAAGTGACAAGCTTTCCCATAAACAAGTCGGTACGGTGTTGTGCCAATAGGAGTGCGAAAGGCCGTAAAATAAGCCCATAGTGCATCGTCCAATTTCATTGATCAATCTATTCTAGATCTATCTACGGTCTTTTCTAGAATTTGCTTGATTTCTCGGTTTGACACCTCCACTTGGCCACTCGTTTGGGGATGGTATGCCATGCCAACTCTATGATTCACCCCATATCATTTCAACATGGCTTCAAATTTGTTCTCTATAAAGTGGCTTCCCCCATCGCTTATCAAAGTACGAGGCACTCCAAAGCATGTGAAGATGTTATGCTTGAAAAACTTGGACACAACCCTCGCATCATTAGTAGAGGTCGCAATGGCTTCCACCCATTTAGAGACATAGTCCACGGCTAGTAAGATATACTTGTTTCCTTTGCTTGACGGGAAAGGTCCCATGAAGTCCACTCCCCAACAATCGAATAGCTCAACTTCTAGAATGGGCCTCATTGGCATCTCGTTTTGCCTTGATATATTTCCGGTCCTTTGGCATCGATCGCATCCCTTGACGAAGTCATGCGTATCCTTGAACATGGTAGGCCAAAAGAATCCGCATTGCAATATCTTAGCGGTGGTCTTAGATGAGGCGTGGTGTCCCCCGCATGGCATACCATGGCAATGCAAGATGATTGACGTGGCCTCCTCCTTGGAAACACATCTCCAAATAACACCATCCTTGCAAATCTTGAAGAGATACGGATCTTCCCAAAAATAGTTTCGGACTTCGTGCATAAACCTCCTCTTTTGTTGCGTGGGCATTCCGTATGGTTTTATCCCACAAGCCAAATAATTGACGAAATCCGCATACCAAGGCACCTCTCCTGGCATTATGGCATATAGCCTCTCATCAACAAAGGTGTATCGATTGGTGGGCTCTCGTCCTCCTCGCCGCGAACAAGCTTAGATAAGTGGTCCGCCACTACGTTGTCCTTCCCTTTCTTGTCCCTAATCTCCAAGTCAAATTCTTGCAACAAAAGTATCCACCTTATCAATCTTGGTTTTGCCTCTTTCTTACTTAGAAGATACTTCAATTCCGGATGGTCGGTGTGGACAATAACCTTGGATCCAAGGAGGTAGGAACGGAACTTCTCGATGGAGTAGACAACTGCTAAAAGCTCTTTCTCGGTGGTAGTATAATTTTTCTGCGCATCGTCCAATGTCTTGCTAGAATAGAATATAGCATGAAGCTTCTTGTCTTTCCTTTGTCCTAGCACTGCCCCGATGGCTTGGTCACTTGCATCACACATGAGCTCGAAGGGAAGGCTCCAATCTGGCGGTTGTATGATGGGGGCGGAGATGAGTGCTTCCTTCAAAATATTAAACGCCTGCAAGCACTCTCCTGAAAAGACAAAGGGGGTATCTTTAGCGAGCAAGAAAGTAAGTGGTCGGGCAATTAGGGCAAAGTCCTTGATAAAGCATCGATAAAACCCCGCATGACCAAGGAAGCCTCTAATGCCTTTTACATTAATAGGAGGAGGGAGTTTTTCGATTACCTCGACTTTAGCTTTATCAACCTCAATCCCTCGAGAGGACACAAGATGACCAAGCACTATCCCCTCGGTGACCATAAAATGACATTTTTCCCAATTAAGGGTGAGATTGTTTTGTTGGCATCGTTTGAGGACTTTTGTAAGATTAGCCAAACAAGAATCAAACTCACTCCCATACATAGAAAAGTCATCCATGAAGACTTTCATAATATTTTCAATGTAATCAGAAAAGATTGATGTCATGCACCTTTGAAAAGTAGCGGGAGCATTGCAAAGTCCAAAGGGCATCCTACGATAGGCATATGTACCATAAGGACATGTGAAAGTGGTCTTTTCTTGGTCGTCTTCATGCAAGGGAATTTGAAAGAACCCCGAATACCCATCCAAATAACAAAAGTATTTATGTTTAGCAAGTCGTTCAAGCATTTGATCAATGAAGGGTAATGGGTAATGGTCTTTCCTCGTGGCTTTATTTAACTTTCTATAGTCAATGCACATTCGCCATCCCGTGACGGTGCATGTAGAAATGGGTTCTCCCTTATCGTTTTTTACAACGGTCATTCCCCCTTTTTAGGAACGACGTGAACGGGGCTAACCCACCGGCTATCAAAGATAGGGTAAATAATGCCGGCTTCGAGTAATTTAAGAATCTCTTTCTTAACCACCTCCTTCATGTTGGGGTTCAACCGCCTTTGAGGCTCTATCGAGGTGGCTTCAGTGTTTTCCAAGTGGATTCTATGCGTGCAAAGCCTAGTGCTTATTCCCTTAAGGTAAGAGATGGTGTAGCCAAGCACATCCTTGTGACTCCTAAGAACCTCTAAGAGTCTTTCTAGTTGATCATGGTTGAGGTGGGCATTAACAATAACCGGGTAGGTCAATTTATTACCGAAGAAAGCGTACCTTAGATTTGGTGGTAATTGTTTAAGCTCTACCTCAGGTGGCGCTATGCCCTCTACTTCCTCTCCTTGTTTAAGCTTGATTTCCCTTGCAACATCTGGGTTTAGTTCTTTCTCCTTGAGTGGGCTCCTCTAAGACGACTCGGATTCACTTATCGGTGAGGACGATGCATCAGAATAGACACTGCACGATTCTGCATCGGCATCGATGGGATCTCCATTGTGCTCCGGTCCAAGCCTGAGATCAAGAGATACGTCAGCGAGTTCACAAAAATAAGAGTAAGGGTCGCAGAGTGTACTTCCCTGAACCTCGGCTTGATCGATGGATTCCTCAGAAGAGAGTACTCTTCAATGCATGTTCCGCCCTTTTCAAAATATAATTTGCCATCTCTCACATCAACTCTGATGGCGCCCTCTATAGTCCCTTCCGGGGAGATTTGATCCATCACAAAAATGGCAAATTGTTGCTCAATGGGGTCCTCGATATCAACGGCGAATGCCCCTGTGGCATGGACCTCATCAACAAGTTCTTTAAGAAGGCTCGTAAAGGAGTCATCATCTCACTGGCTTGACTCAGTCATCAACGTTGCTTCCCCCATGTTCCTGTTAAGATCTTGTGGAGAAATCTGGGAAAGCAAGTAAATTGGGCAGCAAACAGAGTCAAAAAGGAAAAATAAAGAAAGAAAGATGGATAGATGATGAGAGACAACCGGGTGATCAAAATCAAAAACCGTCAATAGCCACCTCCCCAGCAACGGCGCCAAAAACTTGATCGTCGCCCGACGTGCACACGCAACCGGGACGAGCAACTCATAGTCTTATCGCAAGCACACGGCGTAGTGGCGAGCGGGTATCGAACTCAGGGAGGGACAATGACAGTGTCTCGTTCTAATCACCTAGATATTGGAATGGTCAAGAATAATACGGGGTAAAATTTGTCACAATCGTTTGTATATCGATGGAAATATCAATGAAATAAAACGCCTAGGGATAGGGAATCCCCGCTACGAACCGTATCTCATCGTTGTGATTCATAGGTTACATCATTGCTAGACTTGAATTTTAGGTGAACTAGTTGCAACTAAATGTGAAACCAAGCTCACGCTCTCGCGCTATTCCCGTTCTATAGAAAACCTAGGTTTGGGCCCAATCTCTTGCAAACCCTAACCTAAGCCGCTAGCGTGAAGAACCACATCATCGTCCAATCGTATCTCGAGCCCACTCTCGTACAAACTCAAGCTACAACCTAGGTTGAGATAGGTCCTACCCGTCCAATCTCTTGCAAACGGGTATTTGTATAGAAATACGATTAAAACCCCTAGCCTTGGTCCAATCTCTTGCAAACCAATTCTAGAAAATTCCAATCGTAAATCTAAATCGAATTTATAGGGCTTCTTATCAATTGGGACCCAATCTCTTGCAAATCCCAATCGATATGAATCCCTAGCTATCCGTAATAAATCGATCCCAACCTAACCCTAATCAATTCTAGCAACAATTTCACTAATTCATCACAATTTAGAAATAGGGTTCATAGGGTTCATCCCCATGCCCTAGGGCAATAAAACTACTCACTAATCATTATGCAATTCATAAGAAATTCAATAGAAAATTCAGCACAAATCATTGCAATAGAGAGATTATCAATAAAAATGGAGTTTTTGACAAGAAAAGAGACAAACCAATGAGAATCCAATAGCATCCAACAAGAATCTCCTTTCTAATCTCTCAAAAAGCCTAAATCTAATTAACTAAAAAGCTATCTAAAAAGGCTGCAAAAAGTATCAAAAAGTTCTTTTTAACTAGGGCAAAAACTGGGTTTAAATACCCCTCAAAAATCGCCCAGAAATTCATGACAAAAATGCCCCTGCGCAGCTCAAAAATCGCAGTTTACGCTACAGGCGGGGCGGCACACTCGGCCGAGTGACAAATGTCACTCGGCCGAGTGGCAAACCCTGTACAATTACAGTAAGTCGGGGATTTTTGGGGGTCTGTCTTCTGAGGTGACTCGGCCGAGTAGATTTACTCACTCGGCCGAGGGGCAATTCATGCTCGGCCAAGTGAAAGCTCTGAAAAGCCTGTAAAATAACAGTAAGTCGGCCGTTTTCGAAGCGTCTGTTCTCATGCCACTCGGGCGAGGGGGTTTCCATGCTCGACCGAGTGGACTATCGTCACTCGGCCGAGTGCACGCCTATTTTCTTCTGTTGATGTGTGTCCAGTCTGGTCGGCCGAGTGGTCTTCTTGCTCGGCCGAGTGGGTGGTTCACTCGGCCGAGTGAGATGCTGCAAAGGCCCAATCTTCGTCTTTTCGCTTCCTCGTCGCTCCTACGACGTTCTTTCTTCTCCCACTTGTCTTCCATCGCCGAATAACCCTCAAAAGAGCCTCGGGTGACACTCCGGAGTGGGTGCAAATCCTCTTGATCTCAAAATCACTCCGAATCGCTCCATATCTCCTGAAATACGACAAAAACAAGAAATCGTGAAAAGCATCACAATATTGTCGAATAATCGTGAAAAACGCGATATGAGTGATCAAAGTGGCATGCAAACATGCAAAAAAGGGTGTAAAATACGGAGCGATCAAGCAGCCAGTGTGCTCGGTCAGTATCGTCGAACACAATGTGGATGGGACGTGCTGCTCGGTTGAGCACCATGGGTGCTCGATCAAGCAGCGGGGAGGCCCTAGGGCAGTGGCGACATGCGATGGGGGGTTTGTGATGTACGATGAGAGGGGGAAAGGCAGAGGAGTAGGGGGTATCGGTGGGGGGGTTTAGGTGGGCAACGTCGCCGGTGGGACTGGCGGCGCCGGCGGTGGCCGTCGTCGATTAGAAAGGGGGGAGGAAATGGGGAGCGGAGAAAAGGGGGGAAAGAGAGAGAGAGAGGGGGGGAGAGAGAGAGAGAGAGAGAGACTGACCGGAGAGGGAGAGACCGGGTAGAGCGGACGACGACGCGGGCATTGGAAGGCGGCGACTGGGGAGATCAAGTAGGGTGTGGGGGGTTGCTCGGGCAGTGGACTTTGAGAGCTTAGGGTAATAATGGAGAGCTTTAGGGTTAAAATGAGAACGAGTTGGGTTAAAAACCCAACTTGTTTGGAGGTAGGGCCCAGGGAATTAGGATAAATTAACTCGATTGAGCAGGGAAGCTGCTCGGTCGAGTCGAACATTAAAAAGTTTAAGAGTACTCAGGCGGATGCTCAGTCGAGTAGATAGCTACTCGGACCAAGCAGGAGCTGCTCGGGCCACGCAGACAGAACGTCGTTTCTTTCAAATTTTCACGAGCATACGCTATTCGACCGAGCAGGTGGCTGCTTGATCGAGTCGGTATCTGCTCGGACCGAGTGAAGGTTGCTCGGGCCGTGTAGACAAAGTGACGTTTTGGCCCTTCTTTCTCGTGCCTGCGCTGCTTGACCGAGCAGAGTGGCTGCTCGGTCGAGCAACCTGTATCCCCCTTTTAGCTCTTTTTCTTTGGTCTTCTCTTCAAATCTGCTCCTCTCCTCCAGCTTTCTTCCATTTAAAATGTCGATTTGCATGCCCCTTCATGTTCAACCTGTAAAGAGAAAGAACCCATCAAATTTTTATGGTTTTGTAGTTTTACGGGAAGTAAATACTATTTTTATTTGATTTTCTCAATTAGATAAAGCAAAAGTAAGAAATTGCTAAAGAAAATCCAAGATCTAAGAGATTGGGTTGCCTCCCAATAAGCGCTCATTTTGAGTCATGAGCTCGACTCCCCTTGTTTCATCAATAATTGTTTGGTGCGCGCGAGATTCGCGCATCGTTCTTGCCAATAATACCGTGTGGCGGTATCTGGCATTCTTCCAATCTAGGTGTTTCCTTAGCCTAGCTGATGGCCTCCGGTTCTTCACGATGCATAGAATGATTCAAAAGCTCCTCATCCAACACTCGGATATAGGCGACGACCTCTTTATGGTAGGTTGGGTCACCGACATCGTCAACACATGTTCTTATTGGGTCCTTCATGACCCCCTCAGAAGCAAAATCTCCTACAGCTTCATCTTCTAGGAGCTCCAAATAGTTAGCCCCTTCTTCACGAACGTGCTCCCTCATTGGCTTCTGCAGTCTGAATTCAGCTTCAATGTTGCCCACGTTCAACGAGAGAGTCCCTTCTCGGACATCAATCAAGACACCGACCGTCTCCATGAAGGGGCGGCCAAGTATAAGCTGGGAGCTCCCTCCCTCAGGCATGTTCATAATAACGAAGTCAACGGGAACACACAACCCACGAGGTATCTGGAGAATAATATCCCTAGCTATGCCCACCGGGTATGTGATCGAATGGTCCGCAAGCTGTATGGACATATTCGTCGGCTCCAATTCGCTTCGGTCTGCAATCTCTCAAATATAGAAAGCGACATCAAACTGATGCTCGCCCCTAGATCGATCAAGGCTCGGCTGATGGGCATCCCTCCGATAGAGCATGGAACGGTGAAGCTTCTTGGATCCGGTAGCTTCCACGTCAGGTGATTCTTTATAATAGAGGTAGAGTCCTCCATGAGTTTTATCTCTTTGTGCTTCCTCTTCCCCGTGATCAGGTCCTTTAAGAACTTGGCATAGATGGGGATCTCTGTGATGGCGTCCATGAATGGAATGTTCAGCTGTATGACCCTTAGAAGATCTGTGAACTTGGAGTACTTCTCCATTTTGGCTAAAGCAACCTCTGTGGGTATGGCAGGGGAGGTCGGCTTACTTTGTTCTTTGGAACATCATCAGGAGACGACATTGTTGTAAGTGTGATGGATGGTGGATCTGCCTTCTCCTCATTCTTTGTAGGCTCTTCAGTTGCCTCTTCTTTATCACCATCAATAACAGCCTCTTCGGTTATGACTCTCTCCTTGTTCACGACCCGAATCATAACGAAGTCAGTTGCCCGTCCTCTACGTGTGGTGACAGAAACCACATCATTTGCTTGGGCCCTTGGATTTGGCTCTGGTTGCGAAGGCAACATCCCTTGGTTCTTCAGAAGCTGGGACATCTGGCCCCTCAGTTCATCTAACGAAGTATTTATATTCTTGAAATGGGCGGAGGTGTCCTGGTTGAACTGGGCTTGCCCACTCATAAATTTTCCAATGTGGCCTCCAGATTGGATCGAGGCGGATTTTGTGCATAGCCCTGCTGAGGTGGGCGATTGAACTGATAACCTGGTGATCGGTAAGGCCCAGCTGGCCTAAATCCACTCTGTTGCTGATTCTATGGCTGCACTTGTTGTTGTTGAGGAGGGGGTGTCGGTCTCTGAAATTGTGGAGGTTGCAGCCCTCCACTTAGATTCCCATAAGAAAATCCCAGATGATTCCTAGCAGCCGGGTGTTGCCATTGATTCTGTTCCTCTCCTTGGACGTACTGCACAGACTCAGATAATTCAGCACCATCATATTGTGCCTCACTAGGAATGTAACCTTGCTCTCCATAATCCTCTGTAAGATGATAAGCAGAGGTGATGGCTGTCGCCGGGATGGAATCCAAGCGCTATTCAATTCTGGCCACCTGTTTGCACAAGGTCTCGATGTGAGAATCAATGTGGCTGGAAACTTTGACCTCGGGAGTCCGGGTCACAATGGTTCGCTCTTCACTCTATTGCTGATTATTAGCTGTCATATGCTATAGCAGGTCTATGGCTTATTCATGAGATTTGTCAAGCAAGGCGCCTTGCGCAGTAGCATCAATTATCATTTTGGTGCTGGGCTGTAGCCTATTACAGAAGCTCTGTACCTAGTCCCAGGGCTGGATCCCGTGATGAGGGCATTGATGTTGGAGGTCCTTGAATCTCTCCCAGGCCTCATAAAGAGATTCTTGTGGGAGCTGTTTGAAATTCGAGATTGCCCCCCCGGATCTGCACCGTCTTCGAGGGTGGATAGAATTTATCTACAAAGGTGAGTGCCAGCTTCTCCCATATGGTAAAATGGTTGGGCGGATGGGCCCGCAGCCTGAGCTTTATCCCTCATGATGAATGGGAAAAGCCGCATCTTTATGGCATCATCACTCACATCATTCGCCTTGAAAGTGTCACACTTTGCCAGGAAAGTGTTGATGTGGTGATTGGGATTCTCGTGAGGATGCCCATGGAAGGGATCCTGCTGCATTAAATTTATGAGCCCCGTCTTTAGCTCGAAGCTCGTCGCCACCAGTTGCGGTCTAAGGATAGAAGAATTATTCCCAAATGTAGGCTTCATGTGGTCCCTGATGGACCCGGTGCGAGGAGGAGGAGTAGTATTGTCTGCCATCTGAGCAGAGAAAGATTGATTTCTACTTGAGGCCCTCAGAGCCCTTGCCATTTTCTCGATCTCAGGGTCGAACAATAATTCTTGACTTAATGCCCCGAAGCGAGTGTTCATGCACCAAAACAACTCAGACAAACACCATTAGTAGCAAGGTAATAGTTAAAAGAATAAAAAGGGTGGAAAGGTGAGACATGGAAAGATTTGCTAGCAAACTTTTCGAAATAAAAATAAACTGAGATAACACTATTGCCGTCCCCAGCAACTGCGCCAAAAACTTGACGCACCCGAAACCTACACCTAGATTCCACCCGGCTGTATCATGGTCGCCAGGCGTAGTATGGCCCCTAGGTGTCAATTCTGGGCTCTATCCGTAAGCGGACAGTGTCAAATTATAGTATAAAGGATGTTGGATCCCACAGGGACGGTGACAGTGTATTTAGGTACTCAGCTTACTTTTATTTCTCGAAGTGAGATAGCTGTCGGGTTGAGAGAATTGGTTGTGGTATTGTGGTTGATTCAATAATAAAAAGGACTATGGTATTAGGGATCACCACTAAGACCGTCGAGGACCGATGTTGGAATAGGATCCTTATGTTGCATTAAGTTTAGGGGATTAATCTCTCAATTCGTACCACTCTCATGGGTTAGAATTTCAAGGTATTTCGGTGTCTCTTGTTGACGAATGGTGGTAGCCGTCAACGTAGCGATATAATGCATCGGTGGATCCCCTCAAGGCACGAGCCGGGCATGGTCACGAGCCTTGGTTGGATCCATCGATTTCCCTATTCGAATCCTAAGGATACCCCTTAAGCACATTAATTCCACAGACCATGGGCATGATCTCAGTACGGGTTATCCTAAGGATTCGATAAGATCGACCGAAATACTCCCCTTTATTCCCAATTCAACCTAGAGATCCAGATCTGCATCTCCCCCCAAAGTCTTAGGGCTAACCCCTCAACCCTAGAGGAGACTACTCACTCATAGTACTTTTAACGAGTAAAAATACGATTTTTAATGGAGAAAACATCATGGCAAATTAATAGAATAAAGATTAAGAAGATTACATACCAAAGACGAAGAAAGACAATAACTAAGAACAATCCAAAAATTCCAGAACGCAAATTGCAATAGAACTCCAAAGATAATTCGATAATCTCCAAGTAACTAGGTTTTGATCTCACCAGTCTTTTCTAATCTCCTCTCTTCTCTCAAAATAATTCCAAAAAAATACAA
The DNA here is from genome assembly GCA_030789695.1 of Scilla litardierei. NCBI lineage: Eukaryota > Viridiplantae > Streptophyta > Magnoliopsida > Asparagales > Asparagaceae > Scilla > Scilla litardierei. The sequence continues at coordinate 35,575 of JAULAV010005931.1, forward strand.
AATGAATGAACCCCTTAAACACAGCATCCATATCCACTCTTCACTCCACAAGCGCACAACAGACGGCCACACAAAATTTCCAAAATTAGCCTTCAGCGTCGTCGACCGAATCAGTGACTCTGTCAAGCAGGAGGTTGCTCGGTCGACTGCTCGGTCGAGCAGCCGTATTGCTCGGTCGAGCACATCAGTAAATCGCGCTCCTAAAAAATATGCCGCTCTGTCTGCTCGGCCCGAGTCAGCCTTGCTCGGTCGAGTAGACAACTGACTCGGTCACCAATAGCTCTGCTCGGGCCGTGTGGGAGGTTGATCGTGCTTCGAAGATAGAGGCTGCTCGACCGAGCACCTTGGGTGCTCGGTTCGAGTAATCCACGTATCAGCTCTCCTCCTTCATCTTGCATCTGCTCAACCGAGCAGCTGCTCTACTCGGCCGAGTCACCTAGGAAAATGACTGCTGAAGCTCCTGCAGCTTCTCCTCTCTTCTTTCTCCACTCCTCCACTCCTCCAATGGCTCCCAAAACTCGACGAACTCCTGTAGAGCTTTTCCAACGGGCTCACGGGCGTACCAGATGTGTTCATATCCAAGATGGGTCCCGAATCGCTCCAAAATCCCTGAAAATCCATAAAACACTACGAAACTCGAATATAACGTTAAAACTGCGATATCTTAGGAAAATACGGGATTTGAATGCGAAAATGGCTTGAAATGCGACGTCATGATGCTATGAAAAGATGTAAAATATGGACACATCATATAAACACGAGATAACTTAATATATACAAGAGGTGGCCTAAGCATCCCAAACCAGACGATCTTAGGGCATCGGGTTACGAAGAACACCTCGGGCCTTTTATTCAGGATATTTGTTTGATTTTTGTATTATTGGGATTTTGCAAACTCACGTAAATGCGATGGAATGCAAAGCATGATCAAATATCATTTATTTGGCTAAACACAAAAGAAAAGGAAAAAGTATAGAATCTTGACATGGCTCAGTTTCAGGAATTTTAATTGTCACTATTTTGGTTGTCGTGGGGTTATCCTATCTCTTTTGAATTACTAAACATCCACGAAGCAATAGAATTATCAATCAAATCATGCAAGAGTCAAATAATTTTTAGATTTGATTCGTTCATTTTTAGCTTAACTGTTTCGAGAATATGGTTTTGAAACTATGGATTCTACTATGAAAAAGCATATTAACAATGATACTCTAATCAAGGAATTAAACTTTAATCTAACAGATATCAGAGTTTATAGAAAAATAAATAAATCCACGAAATTTCATGAAGAATGAAGCATATGAGACATAAATAGAGAGGTGAACATGGTTCATCTGAGAATTTCAAAGTGTGTATTACGACGAAGCAAAGTGCATGCTCGGTGCACTCCCCCAAGCTTAAACGTCACATTTCCTCAATGTGTGTTTGACATGGATCGAGGACACCGACGAAATAGAGAGTTACACAAAAAATAATATCTCTCCCCCAAGCTATCTCATATGGTGCCCGGTGTGGACAGATGGGCATAAAAAATGGGGAGGGAAGCAAGGTAAGAACCATAATATAAGGGTAGGTAGTTAAATCAGGGAATTTGAGTGGGGTGCAAAAGATAATTGAGCAACCATCAAATGGGGTGAATTTATTGAACTAGGAAAGCATTAAAAATCCCATACGGTCCACTCATTATCAAGAGGATTCGTGTTTATTTAAAGCATAAAAATCTACACTATATCTACACTACTGGATCGGTACCACCAGTAGCAAAAGGCAGATCCAGTATCTTTGTTGGTGCAGGCAATTGCTCCAGCTGCACCTTTCGTGGCTCTGCCAAGTGCGTGTAGCCACTAATACCAACGAACTCCAGCGGTGCATCCCCTAGCATTCCTCGTAGGCGTCCACCTGTATCCTGCGAAGAACGGAATGCATCAATCCGTTGTGAAAGAATTTTGCCCTGAACAAATATTTCCCAAAGAGGGTCGTCAACATAAATATTTAGAATTAAGGATGGTTGACAACACTTCCCTGGAAATAAGTATCTACTCTCAAGTTCCATGTCCGCTCTCTTCCAGGTGTCCTCTCCAAGCTCCTCTGGTAGCTCCTGTTCAAATGTCACCTCATCAGGCGACTCCTCACCATGCTGGACTGGTTCTTCAAACAGGGACACGTCGAAGCATACCCCCAGTCCAAAATTGTAAGTTTCCTGCAATAGGTATGACATGTCGAAAAGATTTGAATCAAAATAAATATTAAATGGGATGCATGATTTAGAAATGGAGTGGGCAAAAATATCTCTCTGAGTGGGAGCGGTAGGCTCTGGTGGGTGGTTCTCTATCGCAGCGAATGGTGGAGGTGGCTGCGGAAGCTCAACTCAAGGTGTGCAATACTCGGGCTCCATGTTAATATCTATATCCTCATCCCGAATAGTGTCCTCCTCAACGGTCTGCTTCAGCTCTCTAGCATGGCCTCCTTAACAATGTCATCTGGTGCTGCAGGCTGCTCTGCGGGTTTATGTATCTCAACCAAGGTATTAAAATGTATCTTTTCCCCATCAACTCAAGCGTGGACTCCATCATTAATGGTACATATAGAAGAGATGCGATGAATAACAAACTCGTGAAATGCAAGCTCAGAAGGATCACCTACCGTTATTGGCATTGGACCAGTGGACCGAACTTCGTCCACGATGCTACTCACTAGGCCCAGAAATGTGTCGTCCTCTGGAAACTCAGATGTCTCTATCAGTGGAGTGTTGATGGTGCAAAAGTGAAGACGATCACCTTCAAGTGAAACATACACTCCGTCTATGATAGTACCTGCATCAGAGACATTAGCCATAATGAAATCAATGAATACTTGATCGGATGGGTCACTTGCCATAACGGTTAGTGAACCGATAGATCGAGTCCTATCTATGATTTGTTCTAAGGTTGCTACCAATTGCAGATCACCGAACTTTTCCATGTGCATGCTCCTCATAAACTCATGCGAGGATCCCTTTAACCCTCCATCAAAGCTACAAAACAACTCTTCATCACAAAATTATGCAGGAAACTGGTATCCACTTAATAAGCCGTTAAACCTACCCCAAGCTTGGCTGAAACTCTCTGCGTCAGCTTGGGTAAAGCTAAGGACCATGCTGAATGCTTGGTTCATTGGAGTGAACCTCCACCACATTTTCAAATGCATAGCACCTGAATAATCACAAGATAAACAACCTGGAAAAGACGTCAGTGGCATAAGAGAGATAAAAATAATGATAATAATGGTGATGGGGTAAAAATCTCTTTTGTTTCTTTTTATAAATTTTTGTTTTTATTCGAAGTCTAGCAACCTAATTGTGATAAATAGGCAATATGGCGGAACGCCTCCCCAGCAACGCGGCCAAAAACTTGTTCGCATTCCGGATTTGCACCCAGAAGTACGAATGTCGTTTTACCGCAAGCGCACGGTATGCGTAAATATCGACGAGCGGGTATCGTATCCACAGGGAGGAGGTGTCACACTACCTATCGATCCTAGGCTAAGTTAGGCTTCGAATAAGTTTTATTAGGTGGAGACAGATTATGGAGTGTTGTAATGGTGGTGGATGTGGAATGCGAGGGTGTCACTTGGCAAGGCACATCAAGACACATCAAGAAACAAAAGAAAACAAAAATAACAAAGAGAAACAATCGAGGGAAATATCACTAGGGTATCAGGAATCCCCACTAGGGCTTTCGGGTTTGGATAACGGGTCAATGATCCCTTCGTTGAACGACGAATGCGGGTAGGAGTGTCACATCCGAGGATGGGAACGAGTACTTAACTTTTGTTGCTCCTACTCGTCTAATGCATCCCTATGCGAAGCCGTGCTCTTGCAGTCAACTTCGCATGGGAATGCATGCATTAAGCTTGACACTAGGTCCAGCCTCGTAGTTTCGCATCCACTCTCGTGATCTACGGAGTGCGATGCTATCCTATGGTTGGTTATAGCAATCGACGTGCTCTCACAGTCACAGACTAGCAGATTGGGGATTAGCGGTCACCCCGGCTCTCACGTCACTCTCGTAATAACGAGCCCCGGAGAACGGCCGCTAAGCCCAAATCAGATTCGTGGGGATTCTCCCCAGGATACGGGGCCTCCTTTGCGATACGCCAATCCTAAGGCCATCCCCCAAAACCCTTGTTCAAACCTCCATAGGGAAACCCTAGATTCATCCAACTAAGGTTAAACCATTATCCAAACCCTAGAATCCTAGGGTTCTTTCCTAATCCTAGCAATAGATCTACTCAATAATGGGGAAAGACATGAGAACAATGGAAATCAACATCACAAACAACTAAAAGAAGAACAATGAAAGATTCAACAACAAAATCAAATGAGAAAGACAATAAAAGAGATTCAACAAGAAATACTTAGCTATTGAAGACCCAACACACAAATCACCATGGAGGGGGACAATGGCATAGGCTAGCCTCCCAAAAGAGTCTCCAAACCCTAGAAACTACCTATCCTAACCAAAGAGAAGATAGCCCAACAATGTCTGCTCAAATCCCTATATATAGCCCCCAAAACCCCCCAAAATAATCCTAAATCAAGTTGGACCCGTGCTCTCTACCCAGGTAGCTCGGGTTGGCCGTTGTAGGTCGCTCGGCCGAGCACATGCACAGTTTGCCCGAGCACAGAAGATTCCAACACAGATTCACCAACTTGCAGAAATTTGCTAGGGCTCATCCGACCTCCGATTGGCAGGTTATTGGTGGCGTTGGAATCGTTATGAAGTCTACTGCCTGGAAAAAATATTTAAAAAAATACGGTAAAATCCTGGGTGATAGAAGATCTTCAAAGAGTTATAGTCTGTCCTGAAATCTGCACTTTTGGCCATTTCTACTCCGCTCGGCCGAGCGGCTTGTGTCGCTTGGTCGAACATGCCCTAGCACTCGGTCGAGCATCTTTTGGGGCTTCAATGCTTTGCCTTAATGGAATTAATGTTGCTCGGTCGAGTGGTCGAGCGGTTGGCCGTTCGATCGAGCGAATTAACGTGGAACTTTCCAAAGAGTTTGACAGCAAAATTCGGAGCTCCCTGACAGCTAGCTTGGTTGAGCGAGTTGGGTCGCTCTGCCGAGTGGCCCCTTGAAGTTTTTTCCTTGCTCTACAGGATCACAGCTCGATCGAGCAGGGTAGCCGCTCGACCGATCGATCTGCAAAAGCTCCTTGGCCTCTCCTTTGCTCTTCCTTCTCTTCTTTCCCTTGCTTCCTTCCTTCCTTCTTCCTTTCTTTGCTCCTTCTCCTCTTCAGTGGATTTAAGTCATCAAATGTGGTGCCGCTGGTGCTCCAGCATCGGTGTCCGTGCCCTCCTCTCCAATATGCTCTGAATTGCTCGATATTACCTGAAATGCAACCAAACGCTCTTAAATCAAATAGTTCCAATTATTAGTGTAAAAGCAAATAAAATCGAGATTTAAGCAATCATTTTGACGTGTAAACATATAGATAAAATGTGGAATAGTATGACACATCAACATACAATCAAAAGAGTTTTGATTATGTCAGAGATATAGAATACTTAGTGTCATAAATGTGTTTGACATAAATGACACAAGAATATTGAAATAAGCTATGATATGACTGACTAGTATGCAATGATAAACATTAAATTAAGTCATCTATGTTAATCGTTAGCTATACAGAAGAAGGAAAATCGTTGGATGTGATCCAAAGATGGTTTCCAGAAATCACACTTGTGTGATTAATGGTGTATAAGTAATAAGACTCTGTAATACTGCATAATAGATACGTTTTAGCAAATCCCCTTTTTAGGATTTGACATATGGCTGATATGTTATAGCGGTATGAGATACCGAGTTAAATATCCGGACTGCAAGTGGGAGATGTAGGGATATATATGCCCTCGTGGCAATTTATCATAGAATACGTCTTGTTCAAATATAAATGGTACTAATTATCCTAGTATGGTCAATATATATTTATTAAATACTTGGATAATTTTCTTAGACTTAAAGTAAGGGCATACACGTATCTAGATGTAGATCTCGATTGTGGAAAGTGTATGACCGATAGGAACTTGAGTCTTAAAATGTTCATGGTCATAAATGTGTCGAGAAATGGATATCGGCACATCGGATAGACCATTGTTGCTTTGTCTTATCCTATATGGTAATGATGATCTCATAGTCATTCGACTTGGCGAAGTCGGAGACGAGACACAGGTGCTCATTGGAGAATGAGTTCACTGAACGACCCAATAAAGAGTTATCAAATGGTTAACCTTAAATAAACTGTCATTGATAACTCTCTAGTGATGATAGGCTAGTTGGTCCTTTAGACTTGAGGTCATTGTACGAACATGTGCATGAACGGCGTCACTTAGATCTATGATCTAGTCTCGAGTCTTTACTCGTTGAAAGTTCTTAGGTTGGGTGACACTTAACACGTACGAGGTAAGTAGTGACTAAGATAGGATTCATCTCTTCCGTTAAGGGAAGTCAGTGTCACAGGCTTAGTACGGTTCTTTGTGCTAAACCTTTGCCGGGGTATGTTGAAGGTAGTACAACATGGACATACCAAAGACCGATGTATACTGATCAATGCTAGCTAGTAGGGTTGACGTTTTACCATACCATAGGCTAAGCAGTGACATAGTTATGACGAAGGTACTAAAACTGCGGTATTCATCACTTACACAGTCAGAGTGATTCCGATGACATTTTGTTAATGGATCAATCATGTAATTATGATGACGAAACAAGGGCAATACCTTCTGTTCGTGGTCTCTGTCATCTAAGGGGTTTCGAGTCCCAACCTGTAGTAGGGTCAGGCTGTAGGGTCTCACTCCGAGTGAGATTTGCATCTTAGTAATAGGAAGGGTTCTGGAGGAGTTCACTAGGGTGCACAAGAATAATTGAAGTCACAAAGAGTTTGTGATGATAAGTCTTGATTAAATGGGATTTAATGATATCGCAAAAGGTTTGTGATTTTAGCATTAGAATGAATGTTATAAGGGATTGTTGCATGTGATGCAAAAGGATTGACAATATATTGTAAAACATTTACAAGAATATTTTGAATAATAAAAGCATAGGAAAAAGGTTACATGAGTTCTTGGGATTGTCCCAATTGAACCCTGCTTTCCAATGGTTCGAAAATCAGCTCAATCGGAGCTATAGAACTCAACAGACAGCCCAAAAGGCCAGAACTGGGCAAAAGCCCAGTTCTGGCCCAGCCCAGCTTGGACGAGCAGGTCCAGACCCGCTCGGTGGGCTGAACCCGCCCGTAAAAGGGGTCCAGCCCACCCACCTACTTATACGGGCGGGTCAAGACCCTCCTGGGCGGGCTCGACCCATCAGACTCGCCCGCACTGTGCGGGCAAGCTCAAGACCCGCCCGATGCGCAAGTTGGACCTGCGGGTGGGCCCAGGTTTTGGGAAAACCCTAAAGTTCTTGCGATGGCTGCAATTTTAGCCGAATTTGTGACTGTTTGCTCAACTTGAGCAATTGTTTGAGGGGTCAAATGAAGTTGGAATTCGTCGCGATTGTTCCCATGTGTAGCCGAATTTGTGACTTTTCTGATTCCTTCATTCGCGTACTAGCAAGACGACGGGGAGGATTGGATTCAATCCAAAGTCTAAGACGCGGATCGCTCTCGAAGTGAAACTTTCTTCGGCCGTTGATTGGCTTGGAGGCGTGGTGTCGACTTGCTTCAGGTGGAGTAGTTCGAAGGTGCGGAGGCAGCTAACTTCGGGGGAGGCCAAAGTCTGTTGTTGAAAAGGACGCTTTGTTCTCTGCGGAGGCAAAGTTCCCGGTATGTGTTTTTCTTAATGCATTTTGTTTATTTCGTTGCATTAGTTTAGATCTATTTTGGGGCTGGTCTAATCCACCCCAAGATAGTAGAGATCCTGGCTAGGGTCTTTGACATTCTTAGGGTATGTTATTAAATAGTTTTATAATTCTTTTTCCGCTGCTGTTTTAATTCTTTCGTCCGTTTGACGTAGGACAGGCGTAGAATTATGCCCTAAGGGTCCCTCAAAATCCAACAAGATGCTGCTGATCACCAGTCATGGCTCCATCTTCATCGAATTGAATCACATCGCGTCATTTATCATTTAAAAAGCCTGTATTCTCGCTCTTTTGCTCCGAAAATCCAAAAATCCACTTGAAACACATTAGAGAGACCAAAAACATAAAAATGAACAAAAAGCGGGGAAAATGGCATGGAAAACATGGCAAAGTGGCGTGAAACGTGGGAAAAGAGTACGAGAAAACAATATAGGAAAACTACCTATCAAAATCCCCCAAGCTAAACTCTTCCGCGTCCTCGAGGAAGACGAAGCAGGAGTAAAGGATGGGGTATGCAAGAAAGCATGCAAGTGATGTCATGAGTTTTGAGAATTTTATAAAATTGAGCATTTATATGTGGAAAAATGGAAATTTCAAATTCATGGAAATTTAAAACGTCGACTTCTCTCCATTGACTAGGATATAATCATATGACTTGGTTTTTAGCTCGAATCGTCAAATAATATACTTAGCTATGATCATGCTCAAATCCTAGGATAATTCCTCTAACCCGCCCTTAGGTTGAAGAGATATGGATCAAAGTTATGCAATGGTCGAGGAAAAGATAAGTATCGGATAATGGGTTATTGGCCGATAGAGAAAATGGCGCTCACGACACATCAACTTTCCATGATTCGTGAAATCGATAATCTTATTCTTGCTTTCAAATTTTTCTTCTTTTCATATTTTTAATTTGGATTGTAATTGGTTCGTTGATCGCTCCTTATTTTACACCTTTTTTCTGCATGTTTGCTTGTCATTTCGATCGCCTATATTGCGTTTTTCACGATTATTCGACGATATCACATTGCTTTTCACCATTTCTTGTTTTTGTCAGATTTTAGGAAATATGGAGCGATCTGGAGCATAAATGAGATCAAGGGACTTTCATGCACGCCAGAGCATCGCTTATGGCCTTATTGAGGAGCTAGCAGCGCTAGATGAGGAGCGGAAGAGGAAGAAGTTCGATGGAATCGACGAGTAGGCGAGGAGGAGAAGAAAGAGCCCCAGAAACAGCTGACTCGGCCGAGTGAAAGAATGCGTTCGGCCGAGTGAAACAGATACGAGATCGCCTGGATTCAAAGTTCACTCGGCCGAGCAAGAAATTCCACTCGGCCGAGTACGACAGGGGTCTTCTCCTGTGAATGCAGCCTACTCACTGGAATTTGGAAAAGACTCACTCGGCCAAGCAAGAAAGCTCACTCGGCCTAGTGATGAAGTCCACTCGCCCGAGTGGAACAGAGCGACAGACCCCCGAAACCCCCAATATCTCTGTTATTCTTTGGGTCCGTCACTCGGCCGAGTGACATGTTCCACTCGACCGAGTAGCACAGTCCGAATGTATCGCGAATTAGGGTTCTGGGCTGCACCAGGCGCAAATCTGTCAAGAATTTCTGGACGACTTTGACTTGTAATTAAGGCTAGTTTTATTCCTAGTTTTAGGAGAGACGAAACATTAATTTTGATGGCTATTCTAATTGTAATTCTCAGCTGGAGATCAAAGACTCGCAATTTGGTTTGTTCTTTCTATCTAAATTTCTTGTTTTTATGAATTGTTTTCTCTCAATCATGAATTGCTCTATGAACTTATTCGTTATTTCTGAGATTGCTATAATTGATTGTGAGTAGTTCTGCCGTTCTAGGGCATAGAGATGAACCCTATGGATCCGATCTTAGAATTGTGATGAATGAATTGAATTATTGCTAGGATTGATAGACGGTTAAGTTATGATTGATCTATTACGGATAGTTAGGAAGTTCCATCGATTGGGGTTTGCAAGAGACTGGATTTAAATCGATGGGAAGGCCTAGATATTCGATTTAGGTTTATAATCGAGATTCTATAGACTTGGTTTGCAAGAGATTGGACCAAAGCTAGGATTTTTATTATAGATCTATACTCATATTCATTTGCAAGAGATTGAATGAATACGAACTATCATAACCTAGATTATAGCTCGAGTTTGCACGAAAGTGGGCTCGAGGTGCGATTGGACGATGATGTCGATCTTCATGCTAGTGGCTTAGGTTAGGGTTTGCACGAGAGTGTGCTCTAATCTAGGTTGCTATAGACCAGCAATAGCACAAGAGCGTGAGCTTGGTTCTATATTCAGTTACGACTAGTTCACCTTAATTCAAGCCTTGCAACATTGAGATTCATGATCCACAAGGATAAGTGACGATCCGTAGTGGGGATTCCCTAGCCCTAGACGCTTTTATTATATAGAATTTGAATTGTTAATTGAACGACAGTGACAACATTCCCTAAACCATTCCATTCTACCAACGATAGATAGGTGATCAAGATAGAGTACTGTCAATTGTCCTCCCTGTGTTCGATACCCGCTCGCCACTTCACCGTGCGCTTGCATTAAGACTGCGGTCATTTTTCGGGTGTACATCCAGGTGCGATCAAGTTTTTGGCACTGTTGCCGGGGATGCGACGGTATTTTATTTTCCTCACCCGGCTATATCTCATATTCTATCTTTCTTTCATTTCTTTTTAATTTTATTTGACGCTCAAATTGACGTGCTCTTCCAGATTTTCCAATAGAATTCTAAGCAGGTAACATGGGAGACACGATGATGAGAACAGACTCTAGCATGCGAGATGATGATGCTTTTACAACTCTTCTGGAGGAACTTATGGCTGAGGTCCAAGCTACAGGGGCTTTGGCCATCGACATATGGGACCCCATTGAACAGCTATTTACGAGCTTCGTGATTGATCAAATTTCTCCAAAAGGGACTATCGAGGGCAATGTTAAAGTTGACGGGAGGGAAGGTAAGTTATACTTCGAAGTTAGCAATACGCCTCAGCCCGGAGTAAGGGAAGATAGCGAAGCATGCACCAGAGAGGGCTTTACTTTTGAAGAGTCCATTTGGCAAGCCAAAGTTCAGGGAAGTGATCTTGATGATCCTCTTTTCAACATTGATGAACGCACTGACCTATCTCTTGATTTCAGGTGTGAACTTGAGGAAAATGGTAGCTCCGCCAACGTCAGAGCAGAGTCATGCAGCATCCAGTCTGATGCACCTTCCTCACCGAGAAGCGAATCTAAGCCGACATATGAGAGCCTACTCTCCGAGGGGGAACTGAACTCAGATGTGACTGAAGACGCCATGCTTTTACAGGAAGATGAGGTAGGGGGTACATCGCCCCCTGAGGTAGAACTGAAACAATTACCTCCCAATTTAAGGTATGCTTTCTTGGGAGATAAACTGACCTATCCGGTGATTGTTAATGCCAACCTCAACCACCACCAGCTTGAGAGACTTTTAGATGTCCTTAGGAGCCAAAGGGACGTCCTCGGCTACACCATCTCCGACCTCAAGGGAATAAGCCCTAAACTTTGTACGCACAATATCCACCTAGAGAACATTGAAGCCACCTCCATAGAGCCTCAAAGGTGGTTAAATCCTAACATGAAGGAGGTGGTTAAGAAGGAGATCCTTAAGCTGCTTGAAGCCGATATCATTTATCTTATTTCTGACAGCAGGTGGGTTAGCACTGTTTATGTCGTTCCTAAAGGGGGGGATGACCGTCATAAAAAATGATAAGGGAGAACCTATATCCACACGTACCGTCGCGGGTTGGCGGATGTGTATTGATTATAGGAAATTAAACAAAGCCACCCGAAAAGATCATTACCCATTGCCCTTTATCGACCAAATGCTAGAACGCCTCACCAAACATAAATACTTTTGCTATTTGGATGGGTATTTGGGATTCTTTCAGATTCCCTTACATGAAGACGACCAAGAAAAGACCACTTTTACGTGCCCTTATGGTACTTATGCCTACCGTAGAATGCCATTCGGACTTTGTAATGTCCCCGCCACCTTTCAAAGGTGCATGTAACGACCAGTTTTTATCGTTACGCTATATCTGTTTTCTTTCATGTATTATTTTCTTCCGTATCCGTTGTTCGACGTACCCGTACCCGTACCCGTACCCGTACCCGTTGTTCGACGTACCCGTACCCGTACCCGTACCCGTATCCATTTCTATTTTTTCATACTTATTATTATAATTATAACCCTCTATTAAAATTATTTTTTTATTGCCTCTTCTTAACATTTGTTTTAAATTTTCAATTCAAATTTCAAATTTTAAATTCAAATTCAACTTTCAAATCTTTTAAACTTTTAATTTTCAAATGAAAACTTTCCTATTAAAAACCCATTTAAACCTATTAACTAGCTCTAAATCCCCCTAATTAAACCCATTTAATACTAATACTATTAATAATATTTCAAAACATTCCCTATTTCAAATCATTTCCTTAATAACCTAGCCCACTTTTTGATTTCCCTCTTGGCCGATTTGCACACACACACACACAGCCTTTAGTCAAACAAAATAATAATAATAATAAAACAACAAAACTTTAGAAACCTAAAGCTAATGCCATATTCACGTACTGCCTCTGAAACAAAACCCCACACTATTTTTCTTATATAAACAACCCCAAGGCCTTAGGTTATGTACAGCCTCCTACTCTACTCTTTATAAAATTTAAACCCTAAGGACATTCCCTTCCACGTGGGCCTTTAGACCCTACTACCTTCCTTTAAGTAACTCTAGAAATAAAACCTAGGACTACTAGCAACAAAGCCGCCCCCTACCCTCTATTTTCTCCATGCAACAACCAATGCCGCCCTGTCCTTTTTTGCTCCACACAAAGAGAAGCTCGCGGCCCTCTCGTCTTCCCCACGTGCACGAGCAGGCGACCTTCTTCCTTATCTCCCGCACGCCCGAGAGCTCATCTCCCTCGCACGCGATGACAGCCCAGGCAGCCATCTTCGCCGAGTGTCCAACCTGCCTCCATCCCCCTCACCTCGTGCGGCCTCTATCCCCGCTCAGCAACCCAGTGCATACCACCCTCGCTCATGCATGCAACGCGACCCTGTTCATCCTGCTTCTCCTTCGAGAGGTACCCGTAACATCTCCCCATCCTTCATCCACGCACACGCAAGCCCAGGCGCGAGTTTCTCCTCTCCAAGATCCCAACGCACAGCAACCGGGTTCTTTCTCCTTCGTCCATGCCACACGTGCCCAGGAGACGGCCTCCTTCTCCTTCTTCATCCTTTGCATCACTCTCCCAAGCCTCACAAATGCCCAGCACCTCTCCACACGGCTAGCCCATTTCCCCAACTTCTCCTCTCCGAGGTCCTAACGTCGCACGCCCAGTCCACGCACAGATCGCCGAAACAGCACCGCCCATCACCCCTCATCCCCGTAGACGGCCCCCTCTCTTCCCTGAGATGTCGACAATCGCCTGCATAGCCTCCGACAGTCGCTGTCACCTTCCCGCACGTTGACAGCGGATCCCCGAGGCTCAACGTCACTGTTTTGGAGCCGTACGCGTCGTCGCAATCCATCGCTGCGTCCCGATCCTTCGCTGCACTACCGTTTAGTAGATCTACCCTTTAAAATACTCTAACCCACACCGTAATTTAGAGAACCTAATAAAACGGATCGGTTAGATGTCATAGGAACTTTTTATAACGCTGTTATGATCGAAAAATGTCTAATCTGAATAAGTGTTTTATCAAACCAATGAACTATCATCACCGTAGCGTAGTACCTGTCGAGACGTTTCCGACGACACCAAGAACGCCAAAAACAGGCAAGTATGCAAATTGATATGAATTTTTGAAGTCTGTGGGTTTTTGTGTCACTTTTTCTTATTGCTGTATAACTTGAAAACCATACGCGAAATGATGCCTGAAAATGATGCCATGACATTCTGGATTAAATTTGTGACCCAACGGCATATCACACGATATACTGTAATTTTAAACAACAACTAAGAAAAAGTTGGTTTCTGTAGCATGTTCCGTAAAACTCATGTTCAACGTTATTTTAAGATTGTTGTAAATGTTGTTTAACCTACTCCTACTTGTGGAAAATGTTGTATAAACAAGTAATAATAACAATACTGAATAACTACAAGTCTTGGAATGTTTAACAAATTTAGACATCGTGAAAATCGTGCGCCTCGAAGGCGGAATCGTAAATTCGTGATGTCGTGTGAGTCGACTAGGCTGGATCGTGTTCCAGCACAAAATTGGGGTGGGGTTAGGGTTGAGCGGCCACTAGGCGTATGAAAAGGTCATCTCTTCAAGAGCACCACCCGCATGCGGTGGGGTAGCGTCAATCGCGGTAAACCCCCGTGAGAAGAACGACTCACTCAGCACGACCTAAAGGCGAGAACCCTATGATAGATATGAAATATTGACATGAAACTTGCACCACAATCGTGGTCTCAGTAAATTGACATGCTAACGAACTCAAAGCAAACTTTACTTCTTGAAACCGCTTAGAACTGCATGATAGGAATGTCTTATTACGTTTCTTTATAATTGG
>JAULAV010005934.1:0-16302 GCA_030789695.1 Scilla litardierei
AATTTTGTTATCTAAAGTCTAGACAAAGTGATGCAAGTGAATGAATATATTGATACGTGAGAGTATTGGTGAGAGTGTGAGAGTATTGGTGAGAGTATACGTGAGAATATATTCATGCCAGCATTCCCTCAAGAAATCACTATAGAAACACATGTGCAAAGGGAGATGTCCTCACTAAATGACCCAAGTAATCACTAAAGAAATCACTCAATAAATCACTAAATGATCCATTCAGTGCGCTGGGCCCCATTCGTCGAGGCTGCATATGTCCTCACGGGTCCTCACGGGTTGCTTCTGTCAATATTTTTAAATTGACCCGTGTGATTTTGTCTGTCAATTTAAAAAAAAACTGATTTGACCTGTCACTGGCTGTTTTGCCAGGTAGAGAAAAAACTGGGTTGAGATTTTACGCAAAACGTCACGTCAATTTATGCTCTCCTTTTTTCCAGTGTCTGCACCGCACACGTTACAGTGCAAATAGCACGGCTCTATTCTTTTTCCTCGAACTGGTCTAATATAGTAACAAAAAAACTAAACGGTGTCCAATTTCAAAGCCCACATTAATCCAAACAACAACGAGTGAAGAGAAATGAAATTCACAATCAATCTGGGCTCTAAGTAGGACGAACGGCATAGGGCCTGCATATGCCGGCCCATTTATACCGCAAATATAAACACGGAGGACAAAAGAAACCCCATGTATTTCTCAAACCCTAACGCCTCCTCAGTTGGCAACGCATCCTGATTCTCTCTCGCTGCGGCTAGGTTCTTATTCTTTCTCGCTCAAACAACCATGGTGAGATCCGTTTAAATCTGATGAATTTCATTAAAAATTCGATCCCTTCTATTTTCTCCGGCTCTTAAATCTTTTATCGATTTCGATCTGTAATTTGTTTTGTTTTCCGCAGGCGGATGTTGAGGCCGATGTTGCTACCGGGCAGCCGAAGCGGAGGACGTTCAGGAAATTCAGCTTCCGAGGCGTCGATCTCGATCAGCTCCTCGACATGTCCACCGATGAGCTCGTTAAGCTCTTCCACGCTCGCGCTCGCCGCAGGTATAATAATTGCTCGATCATATTCCTAACCCAAGCATCTACCTCGAGATCCGAAATCCTAGATCTTGTCCCTATTTTCTTTGATCGAATCAAAGTATTTTTTTGTTACTGTCGTTTGATAGGTTCCAGCGTGGCTTGAAGAGGAAGCCTATGGCTTTAATCAAGAAGCTGAGGAAGGCGGTATGTTCATATCCTTCTCTCCTAAACATTCCTTTTTTTCAAAAAATTGGTGAAATGGTTGGGTTTTTGAATCGACTTTTAGCGTGGCATCGTTTATTGAATGTTTGGAGCAAGTGAAACTCATTTGAAGTCTGTAGAATCAATAGAATTTAGACTTGTAGCACAGTTGATGACAAGGTATCGTCATAATTGCTATGTAAGCTATAAGTTGTATATATTATACTTGCGGTTGTGAACTTTATTAGCCCACTTTGTTTGTGCGAGTGTAGCTATCAAGGTTCATGACATTTTGTGGATGGTATGGTGAGTGACATTTCAAGCTGTTTTCGAATCAGTTAGCTAAGAAAATAGTGCACTAATTGCCACATCTGTACTTTCCACAAGTTGTTGCATAGGTAAAGCGACTGACATATTATCAGTAGAATATGAATGCTATTACTACTTGATGTCTCAGTGAACCGGCTAAAAGATCGATAGGTTAAAGCATATTTTTCCAATCTCATACCTTGTTACGGGTTGGATTTATGATTTGTTCATCTTTTTGTTCCAAGAAGATTCTCTAGATTTTGTTTGTTCCCGGGCCCTTATCAATTTTCTTTCTTGTTAGCAGTAATAGAGAGTGGTCACTGCCCTACTTTATGAACAATTAGAGCTTGATTTGTTACTTAGTAGGGAGTGCGAACAGAAAATGGATTGCCTTCTTCCTGATCGAACATGTTTATATGTGCAAGGCCAGGGTTCCATTTCAAATTCGCTGGCTTTCCATTTGAGTGAACATTTTGCCTTGAGGCATTTGTTTGGTGGCTATGGATCTGTTATTGCATATCATTTCAGACATTGACAGCCAGTTGGCATGCAGTTTTGATAAAGAATTTGGCTAGGTAATTAGGTGCTTGTCCCATGGAGTGTGCCAGTACGAGATGTTGTATTTCTAGCAATTTAGATTTCATGGACAGTTACGCTTGACTCTATGTTTTTTGATTGGTATTTTGATTTATAATATTTTCTTGTATCTCTATATATATTGCCCAACCTATCATTCTTGATGGTAATCCATCTTTTATTCATGTCTTTATATGAGGTGGATATTTATAAGGGCAATTTTTAGGTTTAGAAAATTTTTTACAGATAATTTTAATTTTCGACCAAAAAAATAAATATTTACAGGAATAGACCAAGTCTGGCCAAATCAGCTTCGAGGCGCGTGTCCTCGCCGCTGATTGGGCTAGTTTGGACTATGCCGCACTTGCCAAGTGTGGCATTTTTGGCCGCACTTGTCAAGTGCGGCCATTATGTCCCTACTCCATTTGCCATTATGTCCCTACTCCACGAAATAGTTTCCAATGGTTCTGATATGGCCGCACTTGCCAAGTGCGACCAAATCAGAACCCAAGTGCGGCAAAAAATGCGGCAAGTGGAGTAGAGACATAATGGCCGCACTTATCAAGTGCGGCAAAAAATGCCGCACTTGGCAAGTGCGGCATAGTCCAAACTAGCTCAGTCAGCGGCGAGGCCACGCGCCTCGCCGCTGACGTGGCAAGACTTGGTCATTCCTGTAAATATTTATTTTTTGGTCAAAAATTAAAATTATTTGTAAATTTTTTCCTAAATCTAAAAATTACCCTATTTATAATCATGTCTTTATTTAAGGAATAATAAAATGTATTTATAACAGTAATAGTAGCTGTACTATTTGTGTTAAACTGGTTATTTGTGCATGTGATTCATTGAATTAGGGAATGCCTTGTAGAAAGAGTATGAATGCCTAATGACATATATGATCAAATGATAAAATGATTGCAGATGTCTTTCCTCCCTTTTGTGACGGTCTTGGACTAGCTTTCCACTTTTTAATTTATTCCACCCATGTGTTATCCTGATCCACATTCTTTTTTCCCTCCTTCCTGAACAAACCAGTTACTTACTATTGCTTGATCTTTGAGAAGTTTGTGATCCAATATGAGATATGAAAAGATATGATGAGCTATTGCAATCCAAGTTGTCTGTATGTTAATGTCGAAAATTAACAGTGAAAAATATAGTTTTAAATATCCCCAGAGGACAAGAATGCCTTAAAACATGAATTGAAGGCCGCAACCATGAGGATATACGAATTAGTGGCATTCCTGTCATGGTAGAAGAGTAGCGATGAAACATTTCTGTTTATAGTTCACCCTTTGTAACATGAGATTACAGATTTGTTAGAAAATAAAAGCCAATGAACTGATTAATGACCAATAATGTTTATTGATGTAGTAGTAAGTTTATTAAATTTTTAATGTTAATAGCAAGATATTCTTCTTTTTGTTTTGTTTTTGATTTTCTACCTTTTTTCTTTTCTTGATTTCTTCCCTACCTTTTTTGGGTTTTCTTGTATTTTTGTTGTCTTCAACTCATGTTCTTTCTTGTCTTTAATCAAGATGCTAAAAAGAAGATTCACATATCGAGATATGCATTTACGCATGGCTCTAAGGAATATGTTGACTGTTAGCTAATTTAAATTGTGATTAGTTTTGTCATAGAAAAAAATCATATTTTTTGTGAAAACAAAAAAAATGCTGAGATCATAGACGGGGGTAGTCATGTTATTGTTTCCTTTCTGAATAACCCAAATTTCTAAGTAGGAACACCTGCTTTGGCATTGTTGGAAGATCCAATTTTACCATTCTTGAAGTTGCCACCATATTCTTTCTCATCTGAAGCAATTCCAGGACATGATAATTGCAGCTTTAACTTTGCTTGTCTATCATAAATCTGGTATTTTATAGGGCATAATATCCAAAAGTTTCTAGCTTTAACCATTTATTTGTTTCTCGTAGTTGAGTTTATATGTAGGTTCATGGCTAAACCTATATAATAAAGGTTGATTGTTTGTGCTGCCTTGGCCATTATCTTCAAAGCAATGGATGAGGTGTTTAATGAGTTCAGCGATATGGTGGCCCCTTATCTTTATGTCCTTTTTTTTACCTGAATGAAGAGAGTTGCTAGGATACTTCCTTTTCTGTAGATAACAAGGAGTACTCTAAAATTTAGCATGTGTATATCTGAATAAATTACCTTTGCCTTTTTAAGACCTTGGTTTCATATCTCCTGTGGGTACAAATTCTTCATTTATAAAATTTGTTTGGAATATGTAAGAAGATGGCTTAATGAATCATAATGCTCATCTGTGGCATCTCCTATATAAGATCTTCTTTTGATGTGTCTTACCAACATATTTGATGGCTCATTATTACTACATGCGACTTTTAATGAATAATTTATTAAATCAGAGGGTGATTTCCACAAGTTTAATAGAATCACACAAGGTTGCAAAGCTTTGGTATCTTAAGCTGTTGCTTAGGCTGCCTTGGCCATGGGCTGCTTTGCTCAGGGCCAAAGTTGCTGCCAAAAATGCGTGAAGTGGGGCCAAAAGAAGCCTTTGCTAGCTAAGCCTGCTATTATTGGGTTTTCTTTCAAGGGTGTTTAAGGACCGAAAACCTGACCTGAATCCAAAACATGATTGTGTTAACTTCAAACATCTATTATACAAACAAGGGACGTCCAACTGGGATTGTCCCAGTTGGTGGGGTTTGTCCCAGTCACGAGCCGACTGGGACAAACCCAGCCGACTAGGACAAGCTTTGGTTTTGGGTTTTGGGCTTTGGTTTGGGGTCCTTTATTTTGGGGTCCTTTATTTTGGTTTTGGGGTCCTTTACCCCCGATGCTATCGACACAAACAGTCATAGTTATCACTCCTTTTCGTTTGTGCGCGTGTACAACATCCTCTTCGTAGGCTTTTTCTGTCGGGCACTGTGTGCACGTGTTATTCCTAGTTAAGTTATAAAAAACGCATGCCTATCTCGTCAAAACACCGATTTCTTTTTCTCAAGCTCCGGTGACCTCAAAGGTGCCTGGAATAACAAGATTTGAAGAAACTCTGTCAACATTGATTTTCATGTATGTTTTATTTTTATTTTTATTTATTTAGTATGAGGTGATAATCATCATCATTATCTTTTTTTCCAATCTTAAGTTTTTCTGCTGATGCTGATCTTTTTGTTGCCTGCTGGTTTTTCTGCCACTATTTTTTTGTATTCAATGTAATAAAAAATGACTCTGCTCTTCTTTTCTGCTTAACCCCTGCTGAGTTTCCTTTTAGCGGACCTGTGCCTTGGCATTTCACCCTGCTCTTTTTTCCCTTTACACCATGGGAATTTGTGGGATATATGTTACTATCCTATTTTTACAGACGAAATGAGTAACGGAATTGGTTTCTTGAATTTGAATACCTTGGATTAGCAATTTGATTTAGAGGAAAATGGTTGCCACCTTAGCCAAGCAATTATGTCACAAAATTAATTACGGAATTCTGTTTGTCATTCATTGAAGTCCCATGTTCTTTTTGAAGGGTTATCTCTATTCTGTATGTTATTTTGAAGGGTTACCTCTATTATGTTTGATCGATCTTGGCTTTTAAGTTTATAAGAACATCTTTAGTATGGCAATATGCTATTTTGCTGCCTGTCTCTTGTTGCTTGATATTCCACTAGGATACGCTATAATGTTCCTGTTAACATGGGTGATTATGTTTTCCCCTGAATTTTGGCTTGATATTTTGCGGTATTATTATGTGTCAGAAAAAAGATGCGCCCGCCAATGAGAAGCCTGAGCCAGTGAGGACGCACCTTCGCAACATGATCATAGTGCCTGAGATGATTGGGAGCGTCATCGGCGTGTACAACGGCAAGACCTTCAATCAGGTTGAGATTAAGCCGGAGATGATAGGTCACTACCTTGCCGAGTTCTCCATCTCCTACAAGCCTGTCAAGCATGGTAGGCCTGGAATTGGTGCTACCCACTCGTCTAGGTTCATTCCCCTCAAATGAGGAGTCGAAAGTGTATGCTTTCTTGGGACTGTTCTTTGTTAGGATGGAGCTGTCTTGAATTTCTGCTGGAACTCTTCGTAGGGGGTGATATTGGCCTCTGTTTGCTATTTTATGCTTCTGTTGCATTTTAATCTAGTAAATTAGACATCATGATAGTTTTGGAAATTCTCTATTAGCTGTTTGATTGCCGGTAGTGGCGTCGAAATAATTTCTGCTGTTAACTGACCCGTGAAGGATGCTGTGAATTTGATTATCAATCGATTGTGGTTTTAATTTGGGATAATATGAAAAAAAGAACTATATTTATGTTTCATCACTAACTCAGAAAATATTAATAGAATTATTTTTAGTTTTCCAAATTATTAGTAGACAAGGGTTAGTCTTCTAAACCGTTAAAAAGATAAATGTGGTTTTCTGAAATGAATGATTACTGTTTTGTTGTGACTTTATAAAATGATAGGTAGTAATTTAACTGAGTTCGATGTATTAATATGGGAAAAGTAAAGTTTATAAGTGCAATTTTTTTGATATGAGAAATGGGGGAGGTTATTTTCCGATGTACCAAAAAGACAGGAGAAACATTTATCTTATAAAACTTCTTCTTTTTAGATTTTAAACGAATAGTTTAAATCTTTGGAAATATTGAGTTTTAGAGGGGGACATATGGCTTAGTCACATATATCCATTATTCTTATTTTTGATATTTTCGAAATTCAGTATAACATTGTGGGAAAACATGTAATATTGTGGTTAAACAGCGAGAGGTTTGGTTTGAATGGTAGCTTTTAATTTGAGGAGTGGTTTGTTGTACACATGGCCCTAATTGTTAAACAATGAGTTGCTGTACACATGGCCTAATTGCTGCACACAGACCACTTATTTATATGTTTGCCCATTCAAAATTTACAAGTTTTCCATTAATTTTTTCTTTTCATTTTTACTCACCTCTCTTTTTCTTCTCTTTCTCTTCATCTATGCTCTTCCTCCTCTTAGCTGTTGCCTTCGTTGTCCTCTTACCCCCTTTTGTCGTCGCCACCCTCGTGTCTTCGCCTATATTGAAGAAGAAGCGGTGATGATGATAAGAAGAGGAATCAACCTTACCATCACTTCTCCTATTCATCTTCCTCCTTATCATCTTTCCCCTTCATTATCTACATCTTTTTTACATCTTTTTACCCCATCCTATCGACATCTCTTCTTCATTTACAAGTTCCCCGTTTGTTTCCATCTTTTGTGAGCTTTGGTGGTTCTTGGAGGAGGATGAGGTGGAAGTTGGTGGCGGAGGCGGGGATGATGAGAAAGAGGAGGGGGTAATTTAGGGTGTAAAGTAAATAAATGAATTTTGAATATTATTAGGTGTGTATGTATTGGTCGGTGAGTAAAGCAATTAGGTTTGTGCATATAGAATTTCCGTTTAATTTAGTTGAAACGTTCAATTTTGTAGGTTATTGTTAGGGGTGGAACCAGGATGAGATGACAGGGGGGCTGAGTGGCGTTGAAAGAAGGCATACAAACTGCATTCGTAAAGTATGTAGATGCGATGTTGTTTAAGTCACCAAGTCTAAAGAGATCAAGGTCTTTTTCCATTATGTCTAAAGTCTATTTGAAGTGACGAAGTAGACAACGAAGTGGATGTGAAATTCATTGCTCAAGCCCTATGCAATATATGTGTTAGGGATCGAGTAAGAAAGCCGAAAACAAAAACAAGTTTTATTTGCATAAGAAAGAAAATAAGTTACGAAGATCCAAACTGAATTATTTTAAACAAGTAGCAAATTTTCCAATGAATTTATTAAACACAAAATTGTTTATGTATTAACGAAAATAGGAACGAGGATCTGACACTAATTAATTCGTTAATTTGCAAAAAAAAAACGAAAATTTAAATGTGATTTTTTGCACATCATGTGCTTATTTTGATGCAAAGAAGACCGAAAGAAATATTGATTTTTTTTTCATTGGAGAGTTGCAAGGGGATGATCTCAAACGACACATGCATTGAAATACTTGTTTATGTTTGCATGCATGCAGCCTCTATCATTTGGACTACTGCCCATGCGTTCCTACCAAATACAAAAAATCATCCCTTTACAAAAAAAAAAAATTAAGCATGGATGAGGATTGAACTCACAACCTTTGCTTATGAAGCTAACATACTACCGCTATGCTACGGAAGGACCTGTATGATTGGAAATTTTAATAGTTAATGTAAACGTACATTGATATATATACAAAGTTAATGCAAACTTAAAAAAATGTGGGGAGGCCTGATCCCCAGATACTACCTGGGTCCACCCCTGGTTACCGTCACCATATTTACCCATGCACTGAACTTACGTTCAAGTTAATTATGTTGTCCTGGCTTTTCTCGAGAAAACACGGGTTGTTTTCCCATTTCCGTTACATTTATGAGATTGACGAGTAGAATGTGCAATGAGATTGTAATATTTTTTCTTTTTTTAAAGAAAAAAATTATTATTGTTGTGAAGGGAATTTAGGGAGAAATAGGTGTAAGGGGTTAAGAGCCCCCTACCCGTGTATTTATAACTTTCAATAGTGGGTTGGATACCCAATTGGCCCAATGGGCCTATTCATAACACTTCCCCTTATCCAATCAACATTGAAATAAGAGGTGGATTCTTCAGGATCCGAGTTAGGGTAACTGTCTTGTTAAAGAAAGAACAGTTAACCCATAACTTCCCCTGTTTTGGGGATGTGTTTAGGGGTGGATACTTCAGGATCCAGAGTCAACGAGGTTGCCTCGTCAAAACCTTGACTACGGAAAACCCAGTGGGAAAAAAACCTGTAGCCAAGGGAAAAGAGTACAACTCTGCAGTTGACTCCCCCTTATCTGACCAAGCTTCAGGCTTGCAGATTTCCTATGAATCTATACATCAGTCTCCTATGTATCTATGAGTTCATAGTTCTCTCATCCTGACCCAGTTTACATTTACTCACTCTCCTCATCCCAATCCCATGTACAAGTTTTTCAAAGATACTAGTAGGCAGGGATTTGGTAAGCAAATCCGCCAAGTTATTACATGATTGGATCTTCTGTACCTCAATCTGCTTTTGCTTCTGAAGGTCGTGCGTCCAGAAGAACTTGGGGGAGATATGCTTCGTCTTGTCACCTTTGATGTAGCCGTCCTGTAGCTGGGCTATACATGCTGCATTGTCTTCATAGAGTGTAGTGGGTGCAAGAACGCCGGTCGTCAGGCCGGTGGAGGTGAGTATGTGCTGGATCACCGAGCGTAGCCAAAAGCATTCTTTGCTTGCTTCGAAGATCGCAAGTAGCTTGGAGTGGGTGGATGAGACGGTCGTCATGGTCTGCTTCACAGATCTCCAGGATATGGCAGTGCCGCCATATGTGAACATGTATCCGGTCTGAGACTTCTCTGTATGAGGATCGGACCTGTAACCTGCGTCAGCATAACCAACTAAACCAGTTGATGCCCCTTTCCTGTAGAATAGACCTAAGTCTATGGACCCTTGGAGGTAGCGCAGAAGATGCTTAACTCCGGCCCAGTGCCGCTGTGTAGGTGCAGCACTATATCTGGCTAGTAAGTTTACTGCGAACGCTATGTCAGGGCGAGTGCAGTTAGCCAGGTAAAGGAGTGCACCGATAGCACTTAAATAAGGCACTTCGGGGCCTAGTACTTCCTCCCCCTCTTCCAGCGGCCGAAAGGGGTCTTTGTGTACATCCAATGATCTGACGACCATCGGAGTGCTGAGGGGGTGGCACTTATCCATCTGAAACTTTTTCAATAAGTTCGATGTGTAAGTTGACTGGTGTAATAGGATCCCATCTTTAAGATGCTCTATCTGAAGGCCTAAACAGAATTTTGATTTTCCGAGGTCTTTCATCTCGAAGGTTTCTGTCAGGCTTTTAGAAATCTTTGCGATCTCTTCAGGAGATCCGATGAGGTTTAAGTCGTCTACATAGACGGCTATAATTACAAATCCTGTTGCCTTTGCTCTTATAAAGATGCAAGGACAGACTGGGTCGTTTTTAAATCCTTGCTGTGCAAGGAAGTCGCTCAGCCTGTTATACCACATCCTTCCAGATTGTTTTAGACCATATAATGATCTTTGCAGTTTCACTGAGTAGATGTCACGTTCTCTCTCTTTTAGTGCTGCATGCAAAGAATAACCGTCAGGCAATCTCATATAGATGTCTCGGTCTAGGTTGCCATATAGGTATGCAGTAACCACGTCCATGAGTTGCATATCTAAACCCTCTTGTGCTGTTATGCCAATGAGGAATCGGAAGGTGATCGCGTCCATGACCGGGGAGTATGTGGCTTCAAAATCCACCCCAGGACGTTGGGTAAAACCCTGCGCTACAAGCCTTGCTTTGTAGCGTACGATCTCATTCTGTTCATTTCGTTTTCTAACAAATACCCATTTATAACCCACAGGTTTTACACCTCTTGGTGTCTGGACTATTGGTCCGAAGACCTTGCGTTTGGTGAGTGAATCCAACTCCACTCCTATTGCCGCTTTCCACTTTGGCCAATCATCTCTGCTTTGACATTCTGTCAGAGAGCGTGGTTCAATATCATCGTCGCAGTACGCGACGTTGATGGCAATATTACACGCAAATGTGTCATCTATTGTTGTGCTTTTTCTGTCCCAATACTCCCCAGTTCGTACATAGTGTATCGATACTTCATTTTCTCCCGGTTTTTCCTCTTCATGAGAGTTTGGGAGAGATGGGGTAGCAGGGCTTAAATTAGCATCCTGTGGTGGTATTTGTTTACCATTGCCAAGGGTCCTACTCTTTCGAGGGACTTGGTCCTTGGATCCCGGTGGTCGTCCTCTCTTTTTGAGAGGTCCAACCATTTCTGCTGCAGGCGGATTGCATCCATTTTGCAGTATGTCAATCCTAGCTGGAGTGTTAGCAGCAGGGACGTGTGATCTGACAATCTTCTGGTTGTCAGTAAATTTGTCCGGCAAGAGACGGACAGTGTTTTGGATGTGGAGAATCTTCAGGACCTCCTCCTCACACTGGCTTGTTGGCGGATCAAAGTGACATAAAGTTTTTGTATCCCAAGTGATACTTTCTGAAGCTTCGGGCTTCTTTGTCTGTGAGCCTAGTCTTGGGAACGATGTTTCATCGAATTCACAGTCTTCTAGACGTGCCTTAAAGACGTCCCCCGTAAGGGGTTCTAGGAATCTAATTATGGAGGGGGTGTCAAACCCAACATAAATGCCTAGGCGACGTTGTGGACCCATCTTTGTCCTTTGTGGTGGTGCTATGGGGACGTATACTGCACAACCAAATATTCTCAAATGTGAGACAATTGGTGGGGCTCCAAGTGCTAGTTGCATTGGAGAAGATGACTGACCTCCAGAGGGTCTTAATTTTATTAAAGATGCAGCATGCAAAATTGCATGACCCCACGCATTCACTGGCATCTGGGATTGAAGTAATAATGGACGAGCGATCCATTGCAGTCTCTTAATTAGAGATTCTGCTAACCCATTTTGGGTGTGAACATGCGCTACAGGATGTTCGACTTCAATTCCCTGAGCTTGGCAATAGTCTAGGAAGGCTTGTGACGTAAACTCCCCCGCATTATCCAGACGGAGTTTCTTTATCTGGTGGTCGGGGAAGTGGGCCCGTAACTTTATTATCTGAGCTAAAAGCTTAGATAGTGCTAGGTTACGGGTGGACAGTAGGCACACATGTGACCACTTAGTTGATGCGTCTATCAGGACCATAAAGTACCTGAACGGACCACTTGATGGGTGAATCGGCCCACAAATGTCTCCGTGGATTCTTTCCAGAAAGCTGGGAGACTCCACATCCACTTTCAGTGGAGAGGGTCTCGTGATCAGTTTACCCTTGTAACATGGTGGACATGTGAATTTGCCTTTTTGAAGAATCTTCAGGTTCTTCAGGTCAATGCCCCTGGAGTTCTTTATGATGCGGTACATCATAACCGAACCAGGGTGTCCCAGTCGACTGTGCCAGAGTTGGAATTCTGGTGTTTGGGGGCACTGCAGGTGCTCCACCATGGATGTTTCTGGAGTTTGTATACTTGTTTGGCAGAGTCCCGAGGGGAGTCCCTTGAAACGTTCCACAATGGTTTTTGAACCATTTGTAAGAGCCGTTACAAGCAAGTATTCCCTTTTATCTTCCTCGACCGTCTCTAAGTGATATCCGTTTAAACGGATGTCTTTAAAACTTAGGAGGTTTCGGATGGATTTTGGGGAGTATAACGCATTTTTAAGTGTTATTTGTGTGTTGCCGGGGAGCAATATAATTGCTTCCCCTGATCCTTCGATTATGTTTGCTGGCCCTGAGATTGTTCTCAGTGGGCCAGAATAACTACTTACGCTCGTGAAATAGTCTATGTTTTGAAGGATCGAGTGCGTCGATGCACTGTCCACTAGGCAGATAAGTTCCATATCTAAAAAATTGGGGAAAGACATTCAAGCAATAAATATAGATAAAAGATTTACTTTCATAAATAAATGCTAAAAAGATATTGTTTGACATGGAAAATAGAACTAGATACGATGCATAAAAATTTAAGATACATTGCTAATTGCATAAAAGTGGTCCAGATCTAGAGAGTATCATCTCCCATGAAATCTTCGGGAGTCCATGAGGTCTCTGCCAACGCTGCGCTCTCCATCATGTTTGTCTCAGCTCGAGGCTTGAGGCTTGCCTGGTAGAGGTCTTGGAGGTGTTTTGCTGTGCGGCAGATTCTGGACCAGTGGCCCGTCATCCCGCATTTTGAGCATTTGTCCTCCCAGTCTTTCTTGGGGGTGCCTCCTTTGTTGGGAATCCTCTTCTGCTTCTTGTCCACGAACTTCTGGTTCTGGGGAGGAGCTGGGTTAGTGGCCTTCTTCCGCTGCTTCTGTTCTTTCCATTTCTGGAATTTTGCCTTTTTGTCCGTCTTCTTCTTCTGGGAAGACTGGAAGTGGGCCTCTGCAGGAGGTGGCAATGGAGCGGAGCCAGGAGGGCGCAGGTTGTGGGTGGCAACCAACAGGTCTCTGTTCTGTTCAGCCATGAGCAGGCATGAAAGAAGGTCAGAGTACTTTGTGAACTTCCTCTCTCGATATTGTTGCATAAGGATCATGTCCTTTTCGTGAAAGGACGTAAACGTCTTTTCCAGCAACATCTTCTCCGTCACTGGTTCACCACACAACTTCAGGCGTGAGGTGATGCGGAAGAGAGCTGAGTTATACTCCGCTACGGATTTGAAATCCTGTATGCGGAGGTGAGTCCACTCGTACTGTGCACGGGGGAGTATGACATCCCTCTGATGTCTGTACCTCTCCTCGAGTGCATCCCACAGCTCGTAAGGGTCCTCTACAGTAAGGTACTCGTCCTTTAAGGTCGAGTCTAAGTGTTTCCTGATATATATAATGGCTTTCGCCTTTAATATATCGGAAACTTCCTCTGTATGAGGTGCTTCCACTGAAGCCTCCTTGTTAGTTGGGGCAGTACTAGTTGTTGCCTTTTCAGTCTGTGTGAGACTGAAACCATGAGAGCGCAGGTGGAACTTCAGGTCCAACTGCCAACTCAGGTAGTTTGACCCATCAGCCTTCAGGACTGAGAAGTCTACATTTGCGAGTCTGGCCATTTTATGATCTAGCATGTAAAGAAAAGTGGCATGTATCATTAATATTGAATAAAACAGACATCCACGCATGTAATCAATTTCATAACATGAATTTTGATGTGATTTTAACATACATGCTTTTTTCAGGTAATGTGAATAATTAATTATTACAAAATTAACAATCACGCATGATGTTCAGTATTTCATTGTGACATTAAAGACATGGAAATTTAAGCTAATCAAACACGCAGTTTAATGCATAAACAATGAAACAGAAAAATCACCTAGGGCTATGGGGATCAGCCAGCCGACACCGAAAAAATAAATGAAAAGTCCAGTCCGAAGTTACATCAAAAATAAAAAAACATGAAAATAAAGTACAACTCGGGAACTTCAGAGAGAAGCCCCTATCTTCAATGAGCGAATGCCTTCAGCTTCTTTTTGGTGTCCTTCGGTCTTCTTTTTACATTTTCATCCTCACATACAAAGTTTCTCTCAAAAGAAAAGAAAAATTGCGGGAATTTAAAACGGTGTCGGAAACCTGGCTGATCCCTAAAAACATAGCCTAATATTTGCACATCCACGCAGATAATATTTTTGCAACATACAACCACGCAGATAATCGTAACACAGGCATTAAAAATAATTTAAAATTGTGTGCGACGTGCAAAAAATTTTTTTTTGAAAACTTTTTGCCTTTTTGATCCATAATATAATGTTTTATTTTACCGCTTAAAACCCTTTCAAATTTTCTTTTAATTATTTTGGGCTTTTTAGGGCCAAAAATAAATAAAATAATTTGTGTGAATGGGCTAATTTTCTGGCCTTATGGGCCATGAAAACAACCCATTAGGGTTAATATTGGGCCTCCCCCGGAAAAAAGGCCCGTTAGGGTTAGGGTTTCGGGAAACCCTGGGGGGGGGCCGCGGTGTGTCACCGCGACGGCTGGCCGCGTAGGGTGCGGCCGCCGTCGCGGCGGCGGGCCGCGGCCTGCAGGCCGCGGCAACTGGCCGCGGCTTCAGGCCGCGGCCGCCGTGGCCTGCAGGCCGCGGCGCAGTGCCGCGGCTTCAGGCCGCGGCTGCCGCGGCCTGGGGCCGCGGCTGCAGTCCGCGGCCTGAGGCCGCGGCGATAGTTTCCGACGGCGGCGCGAAGGGCGCGCCGCCGTTTCGCCCTATGGGCGTACGGAAATTTGGATCAAAGGCGGGGAGGTAAAAAAAATCGGGGTTTTCAACAATTTTGATCGCTAAAAAACAATTTTTTATTGTTTTAAACATGCAGATCTTATTAAAGATGTTGAATTTTACCGATTTTATCAACTTTTTGATCCTAAAACATGCAGATCTAATGAGAAAAGCAGGTTTAGATCTAAAAGTTTGGATTTTTACCTTCTAGATTCGACGAGGAATCTAGGCGACGGTTGGTGAAGGATGCCCTTTTCGCTCCCCGTTGAGAAGATTACGATCTTCTTTTTCTGAGCGATTTGTGGATCTCCTTTCCCGCGAGCCGCCGTCTTCTCCAACGAGCGTGATCGTGCTGATAACGTGTTGTGAAGGGAATTTAGGGAGAAATAGGTGTAAGGGGTTAAGAGCCCCCTACCCGTGTATTTATAACTTTCAATAGTGGGTTGGATACCCAATTGGCCCACTGGGCCTATTCATAACAATTATCTTTATTTGGATGAGGCAAATATTATAATTTGTAATTATTACAGGAATCACGCGATTGAAGTTAGTAATAGATAAATTTACGAATTAAGCCAAAAAATAAAAATAACTACCAGAATCGATCTATTTTAAAAGTTTTACCAAAATCAACCAATTTTTATCATGTTACTGTCAGCAACGATTCTGCTGCATTGAGGTGGTGAAATCTGAATTGGCCGGGGTTGCCAACCCCGACCAAATCGAAGTCTCGTGCGAGAATTCTACTAACCCTGGCCTTTTCCATATAAAGGGGATGCCGCGTCAGCCGACCCTCTTCCCCTTTATAACCAAACCCCTTGATACCTCCCCAACTCAACATCCATCCTCAGCTGCCACCCTTCCTAACACTCCTACATCTCTTGAATCAACCCCTTACTGCCACGACTCACCAGATCCAGCTTATCACTCACCGGAGAATACTCTCATCAGCCGGATCCAGTCTTGATTTTGGTCATTTCCCACCATGATAAAGGTTTTCAATCTCACTCTTTATGGTAATATTGTTATGAGATTAACAAAAAAACAAAAAAAATATCGTTATGAGATTTAGTTGAAATTTTTATATTGATTTGTTCCTTAAAGTATGTCATAACCATAAAGTTGATTTGAAAATTAGAATTGATTTATTCCTTGAAGCATGTCATTAGCATAGAGTTGATATGACATTTGAAATTAAGTAATAATTTTAATATGAAATTAGTGCACGATTTAGTTACGGTATAAACATCATGAATTTAACACATACCTAATGTACTGCATAATAATAGTGTGAACATATTATTATAGCATACTTATATTATAAATATAATTAATACATAATTATGATGTTGTTTTTATATGTTTATAACAATGGCCAGCAATCGCATTATTCTTACCTATTATTTCGATGAAAATTTATTGATTGGTGACAATAACAAACC